>JAPYZA010001092.1:31883-58609 GCA_030522685.1 Eupelmus azureus | reverse complement strand
TTTGTCATTTGGTCGTGTTTTTTATCAATATAGAGGCTATCGTTCGTTGATTTATTGTATGAATATCGCTTGAATTAGAAAGAAGCAAAATAGGTAGACAGTGGTTGTGAAAAGACAAAAGAGAGCTAGAGAGGAGTATTTTCAAAATAAACTTATTTTCTGAACGTAACGGAATAGAGACTGAACGAATAGGAAATACACATCAAAAAAGGTTGCTTACGATTTTCTTTTTTTTCTTTAAAAATTGAATTTCTGTCAAGATACTGTTTGAAGTTGAAAGTGATACTCTTCTTTATTTATTGTTTGTTATTGAAGACAAACCAGATACATTATTATGAAAATTGTGCTTTACAAGAAGAACATTCATATCACATGTATACTATTTCAATTTTCTTCTCAAATATAAAAATTGTACCTCTAGACTTACATGTAGTGTTTGTGTGCGTGTGTGTGTATGCGTGACTATGTGTATTCATATATATATATATAAAAGAGAGAGAAGCTTACTTTTGCAGAGATAAAATTGTTGACGTCAAATATCTCCTATATATATATTACGTTTCTGACACAGTCATTGAAAACGAAAAATTAATGTTAATTCATTCTCTACAAAATACGCTTATAGCCAATTCTAATTATACTTACAACAATTTTAAATATTAAAATATAAAATGTGCAGGTACAAATCTACAGATACTATTTTCACATTGCAGAAAAACTTGGAATTAGTCAATTTCTGAAGAAATTCCTCTCGTACAGCGGAATTTACATATTAATATCTCTGGTTTGTTTTTAATGACTAAAAGCAAAAACATATAAGGACATAACTTTTACAAAGCTAGGATTCTAATTATGATATAATTTTTTCGATGAAACTTGAAAATTAAAAAAGGAATACAATCAATCTTTAAAGTTAATAAAATAAAGGTACTTTTATTCAATTTCAAGAAACATCAGGAATCCAATAATCCGCCACAGAAATCGTGTTTATCCCAACATAAACAAATATAGAGCCGGTCAAAGACAAATATAACCGAGCCAAGCTATACCCTAAATGCGGCGGCTTTAATTTCAAACGTAATTACGTTTCTAATTCCGCGTAAATATTTCTTGCACATGCGAAGAGCCGCACGCGTACAGCCGCTAGGTACTCCGGCGCGCACTTCATATCTGTTTTATTAAAACAGCCCGGGCCGCGGGAAGGCGGGGGAAAAAATGTAGGCGCGTTAATTAAATTTACATCTGCGCGCCGCGCGCGGCAAGTCAAAAAGCTACGGGCCGCATAATTTAGATTGATGCAGAATTTTTTAGCACGCGAACAAGAACAATTAGTATGGAATGTGGATTTCCGCGAGGCGCGCGGGAAATGAGGTCGAAGGGGTTTCTGAACGAGGCGCTCGGACCACGGAGCAGGAAGAGGGTTGGACGAGAGCAGTCCTCCGGGGAATACGGACGTACGCTAACCGCCATCCGCTCGAGAGCTTTTCTTTTATTTTGCTCGCTCTCTTTCGCTCTCTCTATATCTTATTCTACAATGCTTACTATGTAGTTCGAAATAATTTTTAAATTACGTTCCTGTGATTAAGTGCTGCAGGCGGAGGGATGTAATGGAGGAAAAATATTTTTAAATTAACGCGGGTTTATTTCGCAAGGGTTTATTTTAAAACAAAGTAAATCGTGCAAAACAAAGCTTATTATATGAAGCTATTTTGCAACTTTTTTCTACTTCCGCACGTAATCCTAAATTTTAATTTCTCTGGAGTTTACACCAAGCTTTTACCACATATACGTGCCATAGCCCACATTTCAAATCAATGATTCGATCTCCGCTCATAGTTTTTCCCAGCCCTACCCGCAGCTCCTTTTCATCGGACCTCACACACACACAGACACACACGGACAGCTCAATCTTAATATATGCCCGGTCCGACCTTGCCACAGTGATATCTACTGCGCCGGAAAAACTTATCAAGCCGACCACGTAGCCAGCGTCGCGCATTTGCATAATTCTACAGATATCCAAAGGGAGAGAATCATATAACGCGAGCGTGAGGACGATGACGAATCACGCCCGCTCCTGGGCCTCTTCTCGTGGAAAGCGAGGAAAAACTTATCTACGATCCGAGAACGAAGAGCGAAGAACTGTGTCGCTAGCTCTCCTAACGTCCCTGGCGCGAGTGCCGCCATTCGTCAAGTCGCGCGATATATACTTTCCGCGCGGAGATAAAAAGCGCATTTCTATTCGGCGAATTCTTCGCGCGCGCGCGCCTACCTTTATCGTGCTGACTTTCTCCTGACTTTTCAAGGCCACGCGTACCCCCGGAAGCCGCTCGATCGATATCCGCGCGACCGCGAGACTTTGGATGGATCCGGAGTCTACTGAAGGTTCTTTTGGTATTTTTTTTTTTGGGGGTGGGTGGTGGAGGGTTCTTTTGAATTGCAGGGCTTTATTGAGATTTATTGATGGTCAGTTGATGATTCTTTGGACGAGGGGTTGGGAATTGCAGTGGTACGCTGTGGTGGAAGCGTTGAGGGAAGTTTTTGATCCGTGGGAGTCGGTGAGAAGCCAGGAGGAGTAGGCAGAGATTTTTTTATTGTTTCTGTAACATTTTATGAGAAATCAAATTTTACTAGGGAATATATTAAATTCTTCAATACTGCAGGTATTAAAGACTCGAGACTGAAAGTATTGGCTTACATTGCTTAAATCCGTTTCTTTTGAGAAAATTTTATTGAAATTGCTCTCCAGGCATTTCTCTTATCTTTATGAGAACAATTCGATGAAAATTGATGAAGTAAATCTCATTATAAGAGTATTGAAAAAGTAAGTGCTGACGATAAAGATAACGATATTGAAGACCTTTAAATTTCTCGTTTTAAAATAAAAAACTAGTACTTACCACGGTATTTGAATAATTTAACATCTCACTTTGTACATTGCATTCTAAAAATTTGCCATTTTTTTAAAATAGTTGTTTCTGTTTAGAAAAGAAAATATGTAGCTTTTTGAAATTACATAAATATTGTATGCTTATATTTGGCTACACTGTTAAATGTTCTACATTAAGTGAACAAGGCTGAGTTAAAAGCTGAAAATTGACAATGATGCATTTTTTAATGAAAAATTAATGTTTTTATTCTTGTAGATAAAAATACAATTATTTTTCTGAAATTAGTGTATTTTTAAGTAATTTAGGCTTATATAAACCTAAATTTTAATACGCTTAATTTATGAAGATATATATAAGAAGAAATAATTTTCATCCCAGAAAAAAATTAATTATTCATTAGCAAATGTATTATAATGAATTTTCAGCTTTCAGCAAAATCTTCAAAGTATATATTAAAGTAAGACTATTATCATTACATTAAAAAGTAATGCCACATTAAATTTAATCCAAAGTTTTACAATTTCATGTACTTTTGCATTAAAATTAATGTAATTGTACATTAATGTTCTTTTAATATATGTCTAACAATAGATTAATATGAATTTCAATTTATACATTCAATATCTTTAATAACTTTCATATTTTAATTTCAGGTGAGTACAGCTATCATATTCTACCTAGACCACTCAGCTAAAAGTCAATAAAAGGTGAGATACTTTTTTCTTTCAGACTTTCAAACTTAAACCAAATTAAATTTCTAAAACTACTGTATTTTCTAGACAAGATCAGGAACCTATATGTTGATTCCACATCAATATTAAAGCAAGCCTAACATCTCATCATTTAAACTTTTATTTATCAATCTTCCCGACTCTTAGCTCATAAATTACACCTCGACATCCTAAAATTTGTTTTCTCCGCCTAGTGAAAAGTTAAACAATGTGCAGCTCACAAACACACCTACTTCACAAAGTAAACAGATTAATATTCGCCCAAGGCTTTTTCACGCGTTATCAAATACCTTGTTTGTCGGGCGAGAAAAAACATTTTCCTTCCCCATCACACCTTTAAATTTTTTCTTTCAACTCCTCTCCCCCACATGTCCCCACATTACACCAGCACTCGGCCAGAAAAATAAAAAGGAGACTGCCTCTCCCCTCCCGGAGACGAGAGCCATTCTCAAACAGAAGCGAAAAATGCGCCGGCCTACGCGGGACAAGCGCGTCGATTTTAGTGCGACGCCTGCGGCGCCCATTTGCGCCTGAAATATCTGTCTTCGGGCCGCGTGCGTGAGAGACGTAAGGGCAAGCGATGTAGCCGTCGTTAACGAGCTGGGCGTTCCCCCGGCACGTATTGTTTATATCCGCGCCTCATTTGTCGCGCTTGTGGGCGTCGTTTTTTCCGTTCGTCTTTCAAAGGAATTTAAGTGGATGCTTATTATTTGGACTGATAATAATTGATTCGGGAACGTTGGAATGAGGAATTTCGAGGAATAATGAGTACTAGAAAATAATGAATCGGGGCTTATTCTAGCGCGTACGTAAATAATGATGTTATTATCGGTGGTTACTTAGGAGTAGTCTTAATTAAGTAGCAATTACTTAGGAGTTATTAATAACTCAGCGGCAGTGAAATAACTCACCAAATTGTTAATAAGATTTTATCACCGGCTTATCAAAAGCTATTCCATTAAAATAATACCAAATACATTGCTAATGAAATAATAATTCAACCTAGTCCTTGCAAGAAAATGAAAGACACGAGCATTGAATAGAACGAGCACTGAATTACGCAAACAAACAGTTCACATATTTATTATCATTGGAAAGAGGTTAATGAAGAACAACATCGTTCGCAAGATACAGAATAACGAGCAGTCTTTCACCGAGCATTCAAATCACCGATAAGTACCGTTTATTTTTTCCCCACGCCAAGAACAACGAGCAGCCATTGTTCCATGTCCGTTTAACTCGCTCCTTCTCGGCTTGAGAAATCACTGCTGCTGCTAGAGAAGCGCGCGAGCACGCGCCCAGAGGGGATGTTATATAGGTTCGTCGAGTCAAGTTAGTCCTACAATTAGGTTAGGTCCGGCGCAGGCGGATGCTGCCGCCGTGTCTCTCACGCGCAACACGCGGCTTTTGTGGATAAACGAAGTGAGAGGGAAGAGAAAGGACAGGCCTGAAACAGCCGCCGAGATTCAAGGATAAGAGAGAGACGGGCCGGGGCGAAAGAAGGACAAAGAGGGAACGCGGGCTCGCGAGAGAAAAAAGAGAGAGAGGTACAGGAGAGATTCCAGGTCAGGGGGAGCAGACGAGGAGATGCGCGGGAGATAAAAAAAAGGGTCGGGGGAAGGATACGTATCGAACGCGTGCGAGAGTGCAGATAGAATTAGTGTTTTCCTTATTTAATACAGCGCGACACCGAAATTGATATTTAGAGGGTTATTTTTACATTCGGCGATGGGGGTGTGCGTTGACAAGAGTATTTGGTGCTGCAGTACGGGGATTTGGAAATTTTGATTTAGTCTTTTTTTTATTGGAAAATGCGGTTTGTAAAGGATGGTTTTCAAAATTTGTTATTGTTCAATTCCTGTTTATGTAAATAGGAGATAAATGATGGTGAAATAATATTGTGGTTAACTAAATAATAGCAATTGTACTTTATACTATAGTGATGTCAGTAGTATATGTCAGGTTTGGTCAGACTCGTATAATATTAACAGACATCAGAGTTATGTTAATATCGTATTAAATTTCTTACCATTGCACTTTATAAATATAAACTATCATTTAAAACATAAAGTAAGTTTCATTTCTAATGAAACGTCAAGATTTTGAAGAAAGCTAATGTTAGTACTACAAGTAAGCACTCTTAGTAGCAAATGTTATGAAACTACTCAGATGTACATAACAAGTTCCCTTCATATAAGTACACATTCTTTTTCATCTAATGATGCGTGACATCTACACCGTTTGTACGAAAAGTCAAAACCAACAATTATAATATAAAACGAAAAGAAAATTCGATACACCCGCCGAACGAGTCTGAAAACAATATTCAGTTTGCAACTGTAAAGCAAAGAACTTGGGCCACCCAAGGAAAAGTTAACTCTGCCAAGCGCAGTTTACCGGCGGTCTCGCGCCGACTAAGCCCCGGCTTAATCGAGTTTCCTTTTCTCGCCTATCTGCTTGTGTATCGCGTTCCATTTGGCCTCAAAAGACGCAAACAGATACGTAAATTACACTCGTTTGCCTTCTTAGCGAAACTAGCTACGGAAGATCGCGGCAAGTGAGAAGAAAAATAGGAAGATAACAAAGAAAGCCGGAAGCCCGAAAAACGCGCGAGAGCAAGAAAAAAAAGTTCGGACTCAGCTTCGCGAGCAAGGAGCGGAATCTCGCAAAAGAAGCGTGGAAAAGGGGGAGCGACGGAAGAAAGAAAGAAAGAGACAGAGGGAGAGAGAAAGAGAAACAGAGCTGTTAAGAGAAGGCAAAAAAGAGGGCGAACGCCTGAGCTCTCGTCAGAGGGACTATACTCCGAGACAGAGAAAGCCCCTGCTTACCTCCCCTGCCCCCCTCGCCGTGGAATTACCGACTTCTGACACGCCGCCGTACTATCGCGCCAGGCTCGTATCGCGCGATTTCGCCCATTCTCTCTCTCTTTCTCCACAGGGCCGATCTCTCCTACAACTCGAGCTATTCCATTCAGCGCAAGCGCTCAGGAAGCCCGGCCGATCAGTGAGGCTGACCCTACGATAGCGCTCCCCCTCTTTTTTTCCGTCTTCTTTTCTTCAGAGCCCGGGCGAGAGAGAGAGAAAGGTCCGGGAGAGAGCTAAGATTTATAAATGGCCAGATTTTCGCGCGATATTCCACGGCGGCCCACGGATGAATAAGCAGTCGCGCGCGCGCGAGCGAGCCGTCTGGGTAGGAAAAAAAGAGGCCGACCATCGAGAGGCAGAAGGAGAAAGACTTTACCTTTATTTGATCTCCCCGGGATGGAGATTTATTGGCGGTTCGACACCAAGAAAGGTTATACGTGATCGGTAAGAGAAGCCGAATGTGTCCTGGATGTCATTGTAAGCGGCGGCGACAAAAGAGCCTGAGATGAATACATAGATAATTGCTGATTTATTGCCGCTCGTTTTGCGAGAAAGATGCTGAGTGTCGGTTGGCGGCGCTGGGCGAATATCAGTTGATAATGACTTTTTTTTTATCGGGAATAGTTTAACAATGTTGAATGGATATTGGAGGTCTTGAATTAAAGTATTCAATGCAGAAGTTGCAGATAATCTTGATTGTGAGGAAAGCCGCCGAGAAAGTAAATAAAGCTTCGAAAGTAGCAAGCGTTTCAAGATTCGAATCACATTTTGAGTTCTAGAGTTGCGGAAATTCATTAAAAGTCTTTCTTATCGGTATTCTTCGCGTCGTGCTCAAACTATAAATAAGATTTTTGCAGTATTGAATAGCATTTTAAAGTTTACTCGAAATGCTAGTTTCGCCCATATTAAAATAGCAGTAAATCAGAAAATTCAAATACAAGAATGTCAAGTTTATTTTTTTTAAATAAATTTTAAACTAAATCTTAAAGAATTTCTATAACTAAATTTATTTTATAAACGAATTGCTTTGTGATAGCCTTT
Organism: Eupelmus azureus; assembly: GCA_030522685.1. Taxonomy (NCBI): domain Eukaryota; kingdom Metazoa; phylum Arthropoda; class Insecta; order Hymenoptera; family Eupelmidae; genus Eupelmus; species Eupelmus azureus. The sequence goes on along the minus strand of JAPYZA010001092.1, from coordinate 51,082 downwards.
AAGAATGACAAAAGAGCAAACGGTAAGTGTGAAATAAACGAAATTCTTCTAATGCTTCGCATCTATAAAAGCTAACTGCAGTTGTTCTACACTTGGATCGTTTATTTCCATTCTATTCTCGCTGACAATACCCAACCAAGAAAATACGCATATTCCAAGTTTAATAAACTAGAGTAGTCATATTCGACTGGCATCCATTGTATGTGTAGAACCAGTGAATGACTTCTTACGCTATTGAGTTCAACACCGTTTTATGACTAAATTCTCCGCTCGCTCTCTGCGGTCTGGTATTTCTTACTTCGACGTCATATACAGATCTCAATTGAGAGAAGCGGCGGGGAAGGTACGGAAAAGAGAGGAGAGTGTGTGTATATGTACGGGAGAGCGAGAAAGAGAAAGGAAGATGCAGCTTGAATATTGCTCGTATTTGAAATCTACAGAGAAATCAAAGGAAAATGGAAGAGCAGAAAAAAGAATTGAAAGAGAAAAAATTAATAAAAATCAATTATCCTAATAGAGTAAAGGAGTAAAAATAAAGAAAAAAAATTATTAAGAAAAAATGTGAAATTAAAATAAAAGAATAAGATAAATTATAATTAAAGATTGATCAGAAAGAGCAATGCTATTTTGTAGACGTAATTTGACAGACTTTAATTTTAAAGCGATGACACTCACCGTGCAGCAGATTATAGTAACATTTCCTTGTCCCGAATGTTTGCGTATCGACTTTCTGGGAGTTTGATGAGCGCGCAGATGTACGGCACGTTCAGCTTTGACGAATCGCCTTCATTAAAATAGAATTACCAACTGCGCAAAAAAGATGAGGGTAGTTACGTACAGCCGATAATTAACTTCTTTATCCCAAAGGCGCAATGTTATTACTCGAACCTCGCGGTAATTAATGGAAATCGGAACGGGCGTTTAAATCAATCGAACACATCAAAAGATATTGAGTGAATGGAGTTTGAAAAAAAAAAAAAAAAACAAATTCATCCAGGAATATAAATCTTTTGAACGATCCTGACGCTTTAGCCAATCATTTTGAAATGAAGTATTTCACCAGTTCCTTTTAATGAATGAAAAAGTACCTTCTGAATGTTTCATTGATACTTAAGAATGTATTTATCTGCACGAGATCCAAAAATTAAGAAAGCTTGACACAACACGTCAATATTAAACAGTGCCCCCAAAAGCAAACTAGAGCCAGCTCCAGCGATGATAATAATAATCGTCCATTCTGATCCACACCACTGTACATTGAATAATGCAGGAACTACACAACACAGCCGTGTCCTAATCCAAACATAGTGGAAATCTTCGAAAATTTTTATAGACTCTCTCCCTTCATGCGGTTGTTTAGCCGGGCGCCAGGCCCCGTAATCGCTCCCCAGTGCATTTATCTTAATGAAAGCGCAATCTACTGTAATTCGCCGGCGCTGCCCGAAAATAAACGTTTAGGCCATATAATTTCCTCGGGGGAGGGTCGGCCGAAAAGCCAGCGCACAAAGGGACGATGGAACGAGGCGCTGGCTGTAATGTGAAAGAGTAAAACGCGCGCGCCGAGTGGAAAGGGAGACGCGGAGAAGAATAGGAATGCGGCGCGGCGATGTTAGAAGGTTAAAGAATGAGACAGAGATACACTGCTGGGAGAAAGAGAAAGGGAAGGAAGGAGAGAGAAAGGGAGAGGGAGAAAGAGAAAAGCCGTTAAACGTATTTACACTAAGTTCAAGAGCTAGCCGCGCAAGCGCACAATTGAAAGAGGATTTTCCAGCGGAATACGCTTTGCATTATTTAGGATATGCGGGCGTTTAATAATTTAATAATGAAACAAATTTGTAGTGGATTGCGAATTGCGTTTGAATAATTCAATTCTTTCCACTGGTGCCATATAATTTTGTGATCAGACCGATAAGTAGATACAGCCGAGTATGGAAAGACCACTCCACTCGATGTTTCCTTATTCAATTTATTATTCTTAATCATTTTTGTAGTTGTAGAAGCTGAAAGTGTTTTAAATAATTCGTTCGTGTGTTAATTAAATTTTCAAGATACGTTCGCTGGTTCGCTTTTACCGAAAAGGTTTCTAACAAATTGAATTTTATTTTTATTTTTCTCAATTCTCACTGTCAATCTCGTATCGTTATTTAGAATACAAGTTATCAGTTTAATAAAAAAGAACCCGTTCGCAGAGGGAAAAAGTAAAATAAAAGACAACCCGTAAAAGTATATATCCACATACACGTATCCGGTGCTATATCTTTCGACGCTTCATGAACGTAGTGATGTATAGACTTTTTCGTTTTATTTCATAAAGTTTCGCATGTTTTATTCGTAATTTTCCCAGAAGTAAGAGAATTCAGTATTTTTACATCTGGCTCTTCTTTTGTTTTCCACGGTTCGTGCATTACACTAGCTACGGTGAAAGCAGAAAAACTGGGATTACTGAAAGTTGGTGAAAGGTAATTAGATAATTTCGAGAAAAGCTCGAAATTGCATGTTTTAAATGAAATACGTAAAGGAATTATAAAAGAAAAAAGCGTCTGGCTCATCTTATTTTCATATTCGTTCAAAAATAAAGTTAAATACTTTTTGCTTTTCCACTAACCCAAATTAGGTTTCGCAAAAATTGCTTTTAAGAAAGCACATTTCTACATTCCCGTACTCTTCTTAACCCTCGACTTTATATTTTTTTTTCTCTTTACAAAATGGCAAAATAACGTCTGAAGGAAAAAATCTTATTTGCTCAACTCGGGAACAACTGTTATTTCAATCCCACGCAGGAGCGTTCAAAACAAACCCACGGAAAAGCGTCAATCAGCCAGAAAAGCAGTGGTAACTATCAGATTAAAACGACACTCTGAGTGCAGAAACCGAATTCCGATGTAACCCTCCAATTCGAAAGCTCCCTAGTGTTGGCGAAAAATAACACGATTCCTCCAAGTGCGAAACATACATACACTCGTCCCGCTGTGAAAAAGCTCGGCGATAAGCAGGAAAATACGCGAATCGAGGCCGAGACACTCGAAGGAAGAAACTTGGTACTTCATTTAACCTGCTCTCGGGAGGAAAGCTGAAAGGTTAGACGAGAGGTGGCGACACGGACGGCCATTAACGTCGGATAATCCTCGGGTCGAGGATGAGAGTATGAGCTTCCATCAGGCCCGTAATTGCTTTGCTGAAAGTCGCTCGGCGACAGATGCATGAGTGCGAGAGCTCGTCGAAGCCTTTACTCTCGAGCTTGCACTCAGCTGTAGGGTCTAAAGCTATTTGTTCTTGTTAGTCAGTGGTTGCTGGAGTTCGATGGTGTTTTGGAAATGTATAAATAAAGAGAAAGTTGAGAAGTAGTGTGAAACGAAAACAACGGCTCTTGGGTTAGGTTGGATGGTATTGGTGTGAAGTTTTCGTGGGGCTTCGGTTATTATTTTTTCTTTTTCTTGCATTTTATTATTGTTTTTTATTGAATAAATGCCTTGAGAATTGTGGGGTTATATTTTTTATATTTCTTTTTTATTATAGAAAAATCATCTTAGCAATATCTCGACCAAGATATACGGTGTCGCCGACTTAAAATTGTTTTCTGCGCTATAACCTATCTCATAAAATTTGATATACGGTTCGTTATTTTATTACAAAAGTAACTGCTACCAATTCATTGGCGATGATAACACTGTAAAGAAATTATTTTAAATAAAAATTATCGTTATTATTGCTAGATAAATATACTTTTAAATTAAAATAAAAAATTAAAGACTACATTGTTTAGTAGTATAACTAAAAGTCTTTAATGTACACAAAAAAGCACACGTGCACACCTACACATCCACATGAACAATTTCTAAAAACAGTGTATTTCTACTATGAATACTTCAGAACATGTATAAGTCTTTTTTTCACAAATTTACGTTTTCACTATCACACAGCGTCTCCAATGAAGAAGCAATAATAGAATGATGATTGAATATCATGATTTGATACTTTCTTCTACAGTCATCCGATCACGAAAATCAAAAACGTTTTATTTATAAGGCAGAGATAAAGATATATATTTATAGAGCACCTACTATATTTTTATTTCTTCTCTAACGTATCGAGAACATGTACATGGATGTACGAATTTGCTTTTGTTCAGATGTTACTTCTGGTACATTGCGGAGCGCTGCTAGGATAAAAGGATATAGAACAGAGGATCCGGTGAAATCTACCAAGTTACAGTGAGAAAAAGAAAAAAAACGAAAACAGTAGGAGCTTACAGAGTGTGGAACGGGTGTGCTAAAAGAATAAGCAATAAGTGAATTTCGTCGATTTCCTTGGTTCGATCCCAGAGAAACATACTTAGAAAAATTCGGAAGCTTGAGACACGAATTCTCGTTTCATTTTGTTGACGTGAGATCATTTTTTACAGCAGCTTCAAAAAACTCTCAAATGATAAAGAAGTATGAAGATGTCATTATTTATTTTTACTTGTTAAATAGGTTAAACAGAATTCATAACTCTAGATTTGAATCATGTCAAAAAAAGTAAACACAAATACAATATTCCAAGGCAACGGCAAAAAGCTTCTTTCACTAATCGGTCTTTAAACAGTTAATTGCGAAACAATCCTCATAATTACCAGATTCCAAATCAGAGCCATGCCCGCAATAATAGCCGATAATGAAGCTTTGATTTAGCATCGGAAAATCAAAGTCTAGAAACAAAAAGTTGCCCGCACCAGTCTAATTTTCCCTGCTCGCGTGAGTGGAGGAGGGTGGATAGAGAGAAAGAGAGAGGAAAGAGAAGAAGAAAAAGAGAAATTACAAGAGATGAAGCCGGACACGCGAAGCAGGAACGCTAGACAGAAGCATCGAGATACGGGGAGCGCAATAGAGAAGAAAAAGGAGAAGTGAGGGTATATACACCCAGTCCACGTGGTGTGCTGCAGCAGACGTGATATGAAAGGACGAAGAAGACGGGTGGGAAAATGCTGTTTTCGCCGGCGTGTGTAGGGGTCGGATAGATAGCTCGCCCGCCTCTCTCTCTCTCTCTCTCTCTCTCCCTCTCACTCCCTCTCACTCCCTGTGCTGCAAGTACGGCAGAAGCAAGTAACCGCAGCAGCGCTGCCTCTATCAGCGGGAGCTGCCTCAAACGCCGCCTCATTTTCCTGCTTTAAACTCCTTCCTTTGCTTCCTTTCTCTCTCGCTCTCTTATTCTCTCTCTCTCTCTATTTCTCTCTGCTAGCTGCTCTATTCGTCCCGACAACAATTTCTTGTCTGTTTATTCTGCTGTTTCCCTTTATCCCTTTCTCGATCTGTATTTTTCTCCGGGTTTTCCACCTGTTTTTTCTCTTTTCTCTCCGCTTCACGTTTTTCTTCTCGTGCGCGGCACTCCTACGGCCTCTCTATTTCTTTATTTTACAAGGACTTATACAAATTTCCGGAGACTTTGTACGTTTCATCGTGACAAAGGAACAGGGCGTACATCCACGCGGAAATAGCTTGCCCCGGAGTGTTTTGATAAAGCTGCGCAGCAAGTAACATCTGACTTGACTGAAACGTGTATTATTTTTAAGTCACTTGAATTACACGTTTACACGTTCTCTTTTTAGAAAATCTCCGTGGGAAAGAAACGCAAATGATCCACATTATTTTAAAGTTGTAAATCAACTTATATTTAAGTTTATCGTGATTCTACGTTTATTATAATTTACTAAAAAAAATGGGCTCTGGTGCCCGGAACATAGACTTCAATAGAACTTCTGGAGATGTTCTGGTACCAAATGGTGAAAAAAAATTCTTTTGATTTTATCTAATAGGCTTTCTGTTCCTAGAAAGCAATAAATATTATTTTATTGTGTTATTAAAATCATTTATGACTTGTATATATCAAAATTGACTCGTCTCAAATTTTGAAAAATTCTAGCAGTATTCATTTTCTGAGTGTCATAAGTATTATTAAGTCTAAACGATCAAGAATAAAATTTCCAGTACAACTCTAGAAGTATTGAATTATTTAAAAATTTGATGGAAATTGTCATATCTATATTGCCACTTATATATCATTAGGGTAGTAATTATTAATGCTTGTTGTTTTTCGAAAAATAGAGGTCCTATGGTGAGATCAAATTGAAAACATTTTTTTACATTATTTGATGCCAGAAGACACTTTCAGAAGTTCCATAAAAATCCATGATCCAGAGACCGAAAGCTTTTCTTGTAAGCTTTTATATACTCACATAAAAATGATGTTCAAAGTTATCACTAAAATAATTCATGTCATTACACCATGTCATTATTCGAAATTGATTTTTGTAATAGATTTTTTTGATCCAGTATTGCAATGAACATTCAATCAAAATACTCTAATTATATTATAAATTTATTTAAAAATTAAGTTATTCAATTAATTTATTCACTATTTGCGTAAATAATTACTTAAATTTCATTGAGAAATTTATGAAATCTTTTGAAACATATTTCAAATTTTAACACATTCCACTTAATTTTATTGATTCAAATATTCATTTACTGTAAATAATCCTTGAAACTTATTATTAGTATTCTGCACATTCATCAAAACATGTTTAGTAAGTAAACACTAATTTAATTAAATATTTTGTGAGATTATGAATATTTTGTTACCTTAGAGACGTAAAAGTTAACCTTTTATACTTCATTTCTCTTTTATAGTAACTTTCCTCCAGTTTCATTTACAGCAATATCAGCTTTCTCATGTATACGAGTTTGCTGGTTTAAATATACATCATGCAATATCTGGCGCTACTTTGTGTAATTTTGTAAAACTACATATTTACATGTAATTCCAATTTGTAAATTTTCTACCTATCGTGAAAGTAACCACAAGCTTCAGTAAATCTTCATAATATAATTGTACACTTTTGCATAAAATATTACATCATTATGTGAAAAATCAATAGTAAGTTAATAAAAAACAATAACAACCAAATACACTTCCCCGTAAAAACTTTAAAGACCATATCGAGCACGAAACAAAAACAAAAGAATAATATTTATCAGCAATACATCGTTCCAAGCCTCCGGAAAATAAATTCTATCAATCAATTAACGTCTCTCGCCAGCTGCTTTTTCCTTTTCGCTCGGCTCTCTCCTTCACCCTTACGCAATTTTATTATTTCATTATTTTCCTTTCATTTCGATTTTTTCTCTCTCCCCGCCCCACGCTTCATTTCCTCTCGCCCCCTCCCTTTCTCTCCACGAATTTCGCGTTCCATTTCCTCCCGCAGTCGTCGCAGATACGCGCTCCTTTTCTTTCGCCCCTCCGCGAATACACAGCCGCCCATTGGAATATCTCCTGATGTCAGCCACGTGCGGCCCTCGCGTGTATATATATACATAGCCGGGCGACACGGATGATTCCTCGATGCGCGGCTTTTCGCCTCTGGGCAAGGGAAAAAATCTCGGGGAGAGGAAATGTCAGCGCGTCTAGCCGTCAAGAAGTCGTTAAGCGTTAGGGCGTCGTTTTTACGCTGCGGCTCGGCTCTTTAAGAAGCCTGGATAATTTACACGACAACGACGCGCGGGGAGTAATGTCCTTATGGACATCAATATTGAAGAGGGGCGCTTTTTCAAAATTTTCTGGATTTATCTTTGTAAAGTAGTAATAGCTATAATAGTATTGCGGTGGTATCTGACTTGATTCCGGTTTTTACTACTTATTTCGACTTGTATTTACATGCTTTGTAATGTAACAAAACTGGAATTCTTGAAGAGATAATCTAAACAATAAATTTAATTTTGAAATAAATTAACTTTTTAAATCAATTTAGCCATTTGAAAGATAAATAACAACTTTTGAATTGATACCAACCTTGCAGCCAGAGAAAAAGTGAATCAGAGTTCTACATTTTTAAATGAGTTTTACCTTTTTAAATGCTCGAACGTAAGAATATCTAAGAATTTCTCTATCGATGGGCGATAAACCCTCTAAAGTCTTATATGAAAAGTCTGGCTTTTTGAGTTCACTAAGATTTTTTGTTGTCAAACAACAAATGTCCTTAGGTCCATCGATCCGGAAATCCTTATTTCGCCTTACATGCGAGTTATTTTCAACTTTCGAAAATTCTCAGATTTTGCAGTGGAAAATCACGATCTTAAATTGTGAAGTTTTTTTTTAATATCGAATTTTCGTATCGAAATAGGGATATAAAACTCCTAGACAAAAGTTTGAATTTTATAAATTTTAAATTATTTTTAACAACGTCAGAAACTTTAAACAAATATAGTGAATTTCTTTTATAATCAATAATTAGTCCGTTGTTTAAGTGTTAGAAACACCAATGGAAAAATAATATAATGTAATTACTTATGTAGAATATTAATTAGGAAATATTAAGATTTACATAAAATATGCTTCTAGTGTGTAAAAAAATTATGATTGTTTATTAATGTTATATTGACAAGCGAGAAATTGCTCCTTAATAAATTTACCACTTCTAATTTTCTTATAATATAAGCTCTGTAAGATGCCTTGATACTCGACGTAGATGCTGTACGTTGTACTGTCAAATTTTGAGTTTACATATAATATTATACGTAATCTAATACTAAGCTATATAAGTTAAAAATTTAAATTAACCTTTTTATTTTACAATTTTAAATTCGAGGTAGATAAAATATTAAAAAATTCATAACTGTAGAAATGAATTATTTTTATGCTTACTTTAGACTGTAACAACTGCTAATATTTGAATTAATTTTTATTTGAGTTAATTACAGTTTATTATTAATGACAGACGTAAAGTTAAATTAAATTTAATTTACCATTTTTGTTCGTTAATTAAATGTTTTTCTACAAACCTGCTTGTTTTATAAATATTTTTTAACAAAATAACGTCAAACTTAAATATTATTATAATTAATTTTATGCGACAATTCACTTCATTCTACAATTAAGCAGAATTTAGCATTACAGAAATCAAAGCTAACAGATATTATCCGTAAGTAGTTAAACAACACGTAAGGCATAACACCTATAGATTACATTAACGCTTTGTTCAATAAGTTCAAACATTAAACGACTAAATATAAGCTCTCCGATCGTCGACAAAGCACGTAACTTCCAAAAGCGTCATTCCTCAAATATTTTCAAAAACTTGGCGCTATTACATCGAGCAGCTTGAAACTACTTTCGCGAACTCGCGCAGCTTTCCCCTCGTCAAAGTAGTTTACAACGGAATCGCATTATAATGCCCTGTAAAATAAAACAGAACTTCATCTTCGCGCCGTGCGAGCGCAAAGTGGATACTCACTGATCCTACGGGCGAACGAAAGCGTGTTGCAAAAGGAACGAACAAGCGGCAATGCAGCAGCCCGACTTCCCCACGCATACGCAGCTCGCGTACACAGAGCCGAAGACAATATCTTGCATTTAACGTGTAGCAATGTTCCAAGCCCGTAAACTTCGCTCCATTCGAGCGCATGCAGAGTTTCACTAGGAGAGAGAGAGAGAATCGACTTTTTTTTATCGGCATGATAAAGGAGAGAGAGAGAGGAAAGTTTCTCGCGCGAACCGCCCTTACGCCCCTCCGACCGGCGATCGACCGTTCAATTGAACTTTATATTACTCGACTTTCTTGTCCGCGCCTCTCGCTACGCCAGAACGGCTTTTAACGCAGTTGCCTTACTATTTCGCTTTAACGTCTTCGCCACAGTGGAGCGTTGAATCGCATTCCATTTTCAATTAAAAGTACAGTCGTATAACGAAGCGCAGTCGAGTGGGGATCTTGATTTTTTTTTTTTTGTCGAGCTTGATTGATTTCTTTCGTCTTCTGTTCTTCAATCTTTCATTTTCTTTCAGCTGCCGTTCTTTAAATAGAATATTAAATAAATTGAAAATTTATAGTGACTGTAATAGTAAGGTTGGGGAATGAAAATGGAAAAGATGATTTGTTAAGTAACATTATTGAACTTAACTATTTAGCTATTTAATTCGTTTTTATATTTTAATATAAAACACGGTAATATTAGATAGATGAGTGTTGATAAGAAATCGCGCGATCATAGTGAATAAAAAATACATGTTTTAATCTTATATCGACGGGTGTTTTATTTTTATGCAAGGTCATTTCAATTATTCTTATGTTTTTGTTTACGTGATATTGTTTATATACATGTAAAAAATGTTTGAAAATAGAAACGAAACGCTTTTTAGATTCACAGTTTACAGAAATTGTATCGAGTATTTCATGCTCCATTAGCAAGTGTAATTTCGATGTTTTTGAGTCTGACAAGGGCAATGTTACAGCTCTTGAAAGCTTTGAAGTGTGAGAGTGTGACTTGCGAAAATTGCATAGTCGATGATTGTACAGATACATAGAGTATGCATATATATATATATATATATATATATATAGATAGAGTACGTAGATACGTTCGTGTACATAGCGTGCGAGTAATAACTTTTCAAACGCTTATGCAGTCTATTGACTAAAATACACGTATAATCGAAAACAGCTTGCTCGTAACCAACCTTGAAAATTAACTCTGTTCTCGTGAATTATAATTTGCAAATATTTATTTATCTTGTTTTTGTTAAGTAATAAAGCTATTTTCTGGTGTGCTGTGTATCTTTAAGGTTTTAGTGAAGCTTGATCAGAATATCTACTTATATATGCATGCATTGCCATAGATAATATTTAATTCTTAAAGATTGCCAATTGAAAATAAATTTAAAAATTCAACCTTTATCACCTTGTGAACTTAAAAAGTTCAATTAATTGCATAAATTCAAAGATCATGTTGATTTTAGGGCGAATTTGTATATTGCATACAGGGTTAATTGTACGTTATACAAGATCAAAATATTTTCTAGACTATTTATTTTAAAGTTGGGATCAAAATCTTTTGATTGAAAAAAAAAATTAAAAAAGCTTATTTTTTTAAAATATTTTCATACATTCAAAAAATCGTTAAAAAGGTTTTTTAAAAATCATAAGAAAAAGTAATTATCTAATAAATTTTTAGTATTATTGAAAATCTGATAAAATAAGTTGTTTCACAATTTTTTTCAATTGAGATATTTTGATCTTACTGTAAGACAAATTTGTAAAAAATACTTTTGGGATTAAATTTTATGTTTTAAGAATACGCACAAATTTGTCTCAAATATTGTACAAATTTACCACGTGTGATCAGAGGATTGAATACCTAAATTTAAAATGTGATCAGATAACATTCTTTATTTTGTTCCTTCGAGTGAAAAAAATAAAATTCAAAAAGTTTTAGTCTATGAATAGTTAAATAATTTTTGCAAGGTCAAAAATCCTAAAATACTTAACTGGAAATTTGAAATTGGTTTTCTAGCACTTACTATAACTATTATGTTTAGTAATAAAAAACTAATTATTGGAATCTTGTTTTTGAAGAGATTTAATTTTTAAAAAGTGCATTTGTCAAGAAAATCATTTATTTTCATCAATTTCGTTATCTTAGAAGAAAGAATTAAATAACGTATTAAGAATCTGCGAAGTTTATTTATTTATTTATTTTTTTTTTGGTAAAATTAAACCTTTTTAAAAAAAAATAGTTTGTTATGATTGGGAATTGAATTAGTCGAATTGTTCTATAAGTGCGCAAAATTAATAATTTACAAACAACTGTGAAGTATGCTTTGTTCAAGCGACAATCACGAAATTTGAGTTCTACCTTCATTCATGAACTGCAGATGCTATTGTTCTAGTCAATTCCATACACTGTTAAGAAAAAATATTCGCTTTATTCCTCAATAAGTTTCTATATGCATTCACCACTCTCTTAATACATAATGCTACCTTTCTGTGTTGCTCTCGTAGTGGATAAATCACAGAATGGAATTGAGCTAACTCAAATTTTATAAAAACTTTCTTTTCAATGCTCACTTATTAATTTCAAGTCATGCTTGCTTCAAGTCAGTAACCTCTTAGTCCGCAAGAAACATAACTTTTCAAATCGATAAATAAAATTATGAAGATCACATCCTGACTTTAACTCTCAACTTTTCCTCGACGCTACGTCAATCTAAAAAAGGTCGAGCCCGCAAATTGTTCAAGGGCCATTAGCCAGTACGGCCGTGGTAAATATTCCCGCGTATGCGATCCTCTCTCTCTCTCTCTCTCTCTCTTACACTCCCTTCATCTCAACCAAGCCGCTGCGAAACGATTTATCTTCTCTCGGGGGATGAAAAAAAAAAATGACGAGGCCGAAATCATATGCACGCGCACACGTAAGCGCGATCGAGCACTGCGCGGCTCACACGTACACAGTTTGGAATTTACTTTTATGCCCGTCAGAAGTTCGTTGTAGCGTGCGGCTATGCGCTTCGGCGATAATCAAAAACCGAGTGAGAAACGATCTTGGATCGGGCGAAGCTTGTAAAGCTCGTTGCGCGCGTTAGACTCGCGCGTCTACCGATGCGTATATATACATAGGCTGACGAGCACCCGATGAAAATGTTAGGATCTCGCGTAAAATGCAGAATATCGAGGTGGCTTATTGCTGTTGTATTTGTTGGTTACCTACATTATGAAATTATAAATAAAATTTGTAGAGGCGTTAAGGTGGGGGGGGGGGGGGATGAAGTGATTTCGGTGGAATTATGGGTTTAATTCGTTAGATGAGGTCTCTGCAATGGCTTTTCATAGTGATAGTTATTTCAATAATGTATTATAATTCGATGGGTAAATACGTTTGGGGGATCTTAACTAAGTAGGATTGGGTTATAATAGAGTGCATTTGATTAATCTACGTTTTATGCTTCAGTTCATAGCAAAATTTTTCATTCAAATTCACGAGTATTTTAGAAATGTTAAAATTATTTATGCAAAGATTTGTGGGTACAGGTTCTCAAAATACTTAACAGTTTATATTAATTCAAAGCTACATTACTGTTTAAGCGATTTCAATATTTCATATTGAATCTGACGCATAAAAACATTAAAATCATGCAACGTTATATCCCTGACTTTTTTGCTTTGTAAGAGCTCTCCGCTTTTGAAGAGTCAACGACTCATCCTTTCGCTTGCCCACTGCTAAGCCATCAATATAGCTCTCGATATCTGTCAGAAAACCACGCTACGCATCTGAGGAATTGGCCACTCCAAAGATCGCCCATAAACTGCACCTCACGACCTGGACAGCACCTCTGAGACCGAGGGGAGCGAGCGAGGGGACAGTGTTATCGCAGACATAAGAGATAAGTTTTTGCGAGTAATAAAGAAAGTAAAATCGGTCGTTACGTAGTTTGTAATTTGATTTGTATAGCCCAGTGAGTAATCGTAATAAATTTATTTAGAGTAAATACTTCCCGATGTTTTTGTTTGTTTACTTCGTTATTTTGTTTATGTTGTTCGCCTGTTTTTGTGAGACAATTATTTTTTCTAAGAATATTTAAATTGATATTTTCAATGTGAGTACAAATAAAACTGTTATTTCGAACTTAAAACAGAAAAAAGCTTACATTTTTACTTTATTTATTATCTCAGATACAAATAAATCGTTGTATTCTATAGTAGGACGAAGCTAGAAGCGATTTCACTATATGAAATCCACCTTCATAAAGTGTTCAAAGAGATCGCTCTTTTGTATATATGTGTCAATCAAACTGGTGATGAAAGATACACTGTTTTTTTCTTGTTGATGTGAGCATCGGAAAAACTTCTTTATTCTATTGATATTTTTGCCGTTCAAAGTAAAAACATGCCTGAGTTCAAACTCATAAATAAGGAAAACTATTTTTATGCAGGACATTAACACAGAGAATTTCTTAAGTATGTTACTAAAAACATATTTCTATGAAGTAACTGTAGAAATATGTTTTTATCAATAAAAATATCATTAGCCTATTTTCATAATATTTTATATATATTATTATTTTTTCTGAACTCTTTTCTTATCAGAGTTCCTTTATGTACATTTTTTCATAGGGCGACAGATTTGACTCAAATTGTTTGCAGATTGCGAATGTATTGCTATATTAAAATTCAGATAATAAAAGAAAGGGCCTACACACGTTCTGGAGTTATGTGCAGTTATTGTAGATATTTTTTAATGATTCTTTCAATACATTAAATATTAAATATTAAAACTTTATTTTATAGTTTATTTAATTAATTCAAAATATTGTTATAAAAAATATAATCGAAAATCTACTTTTGAAAAGGCTGAGTACTGTCAGTACCAAAAATAGTGAGGAAAGAGAAGAGATATTTCACACCGGCCTCAGGCTGTTTACACTTGTTCATACGCACGAAAGAGCCTACGAAAAGAGAACATTCTCACAAATCAAATCGAAAACATTTTAAATGAAGCAAGATGAGCATGATGATAATAAACACATAAGTAATAACTAAATTAGAAATTAATCCAATGCTAATGTAATAATGATCAAGAACACTCAAAGGTCTTTAGAATTTATTTGCTATGTATCTCAAGAAATTATGTTAAAAAATATAGTTCATTGTTATTATTATTATTATTATTTTAATAAAAAACTATACAATCGTATAGTAAACTAACAATAATGAACTGTCAATTTTTTTATGTATAATACAGTTGTCCTTTAAAAACTCTATTATAAAAATAAGACCAGATTAAAATTGTTTTATTAAACATTTATACGCAAAGGCGTGACAGTGATTGTCATCACTTAACCGCTTTTATCTACCCTTATCTCTGAACAAGGTGCCTTTTATGAAGGTTATTCTTTACTTTTTTCTGACTAAGAGATACGTTAAGAAGATATAACCAATGCTGCTTTCATAAAAATTTAATCAAATTACCTGAATTCAAAAATAGTTTATACAATAATTTCATTATTATTATATTTTCTAATAATATAAAAACTATAAATAATAACAGAAAATAGTTGTACATTAATTATATTGTTTTTAAGAATAGTGAATAGGAAACTTATAAGAAAATCAAATTTTCTAAGTCAGTTATACCACTACAGTTAAAATAAAAAATTTATTGTAAAAGTTAAGCTTTGTAATCTTTGAATGATAAATTTTCATAGCCCTGTAATGAATTTCCGCGTTTTATTCGTAGCCGCAGCTTTTTTTTCGTTTCAGTTTGAACTTTAGGAAAAAACTTTGATATATGTTCGTCGTTAATAAAAATTGAGCCTCGCATTTTCCTATTATGATTCCAGGCGCTTCCGTGAAAAAAAAAAATCTCGAAAACTTCGGTACGAAGCAAAGTAAAGGCAGAGCAGAGGGCAAAGTTCTAAAGAACAGTCGATAATGGCTTCCGAAGCTAATACAGTGGAATATAAAAGTGCGTTTCACCTTTGCGAAATTCATTTTTGCCCGAGTAAATCTTCCAAGCCTCGCACATCGGTGAGCTTTATTTCCACAAAACTATCTGTGACGTGCAGAGAACGTAAAAAGGCAGCAATAACGAATGAAAGAAGAATGAAAAACGGAGAAAATAGGGTCGCTGATGTGGCTAAACCGATAAAGCGGAAGATCGCGACGTGCGAGTAACGAATCTTTCTGCTTTGGCTCTTTCTCTCACGCGATCTTTTATGCGAATGATAAGGGTCGTTAATACTCACTAACTTTAAAGAGTCCAAATAACTAAATATTTATTGTTTGCTTTTGTTCAACTTAAATATGTTTCTATTTTTGTAATTATTCATAACTAATTCAACAATATCTTTAGCTTCTTGATGAAATAATTTTTTAAAAACATTATTAAATAGTAATATATTTTATCAAACATCATATTAACTTAACATTTTTCAAAGGATCCTCAAAGTACATTTACGAATCTGTGTAATTTTTTGAATAAAATGTAAATTCTTAAAACACCTCGTAATTTGGACTGCTTTACGCAAACACCCCAACTACCTATTACGTTTCCCCCTTTTCCGTTCACGCTCTGATCCATAAAATTTTCGGCTTTCACATTCTGAAATATTTACGATAATACCTCTGAGCAGGACCAGATCTCGTTAATCTCCGAGTTAATTAAAGCCATCCCCCTACCTCGTAACTTCAGCTTTGTCGCATCGCTGTGAGAGTTCGCCAAACTTTTAGTATTTATAAAATCGACCGTGATCAGAAAAGTCCAGAAAACTAGTGGCTAGCCAGTCTCTTTTTTCACCCTTTTCTTGCTGCTCATTTACCGCAACGTAATTGTTCAGAAGAGCAATTTGCGGCAGAGGCAAACGAAAGCTATGTACAGTTTATTATACAAGGCAATCACTTCCGGTATCTTCGAGGATTAGAATTAAAAAAAAGCATCTTTTCATCTTTTAGCCACTTTGTACCTATGTACGCATATTGGAGACGGTGAATCAACCGAGTAAAGAGGGGAAGTTGACTGCGGCTAGACAACGGCCTCAAGAATAGCTTTGTATGTTGGAGTATCGTTTCTTTTTCTTCCTTTTCCGTTTCTTTTATTAATTTTTTTTTACTTTCTCCAATTTTTCTCTTTTACATCTTTTAGTATGAATTTCCTACATTAATAGAATTACGTTTAAATCATTTGAACTAAAATATATTATAAATTTGAATAAACTTACGGAATTAAATAATGATTTTTAAAAATGTTAGCATTAAAACAAAATTTCTTGCAATTTTATTAGTACTATAAAGAAAGAATTACTTATTTACAATATATATACATTATGCGTTAATGTATGAAAATGCAACCTGTCATTTATATATTATATATGAAAATTTTGAATAAAATTTATGAAAATACAGCTGCTTACTTTGAAAATAAATTTGCTTTTATTTAAAGCTTTGCAAGTGCAAATTAATTACACTCACATTATTATATTCTTGTATTATATCTAGAGTTTTGAAAATAAAAGCATTCCATTTGTATAATAAATTTATTGCGGAACCAAAATATGTAAAGGAACAGAAACTCAAATACCGAAAAATTTAAAAATACTTTATTCCCAATAAATTAATATATTTCTAGACTTCATATGTGTAAATTTTACGAATTTATAAGGAACGAATCTCTTCTTTCACTAATTCTAATTTAACTTTGAGGTTTCTATTATATATAACAAGAAAAATACTCAAAATTTCTTTCAAGACTCTTTTTAAATAATCTTCCACCATTGTGATAACGAGAGTCTGAATGAATATTGACTTACTCAAAAATTACAGAAAATCAAAGATAATCGAAAATATTTTTCACTTGTTAACACTCATATTATTACTTTATTTAAAATATAAATACCTTGATTCTTTATATCTTAAAATAGAGCAAAAAAGGTTTTCTTCTAAATTTTAATTATAATTTTAAAAATTGAACATAACAGTACACACAACTAGATACGCTATAATAAAAATGTGAATGATTGAAAACTGTAAGAAAAAAATAAATTGCCTTTCAGTTACAAATCCCTTGATTACAACAAAACAAAATGAAAATAAAATAAAACCCTCGGTATCTCATCTGAAAAGAACCATTCAAGAAAAAGAAAACAATAAATATTTGTCATTTTTTAAGTAGAATAACACCTCGAAGTTTCATTAAGATTGGTGTTCCGGAGGTGGGGGCACAGCCCTCGTTAGACCCAGCTGGTATTAAGTGAGTACAATGGTGAGAGCAGCGGAACTAGCGCGCTAAGAGAAGCGAGGTGGCGAAAGCTTTTCGCCTGATTCGTATTACCGTCCGACTGCTATATACATTCCCCCTCCCCCCGTCTCTGTCTGCGCTCACCCTCTCCGATAGGCGCACGTAAAAGCATCGCTAACGAAGCGAAACAACTGCTTAGAGAAGCAATTGCAGCGCTGTCCGCGCGCCGCCTTTATGAATTATGTATACTTTCGCGTGTGGATTTTTCGTGAATTCGATTAGCCTACGCGGCCGGCCTGCTTAATTCCCTCTCAGAGGGACGTTATACTCGGGGATGCTTCTGGCCGCGAAACTTTCCCGTTCGATCTTCGCGTAAATCCTCTTGCACATTCGTGCGGTCTTCTCGATTGTACGGCGGAAAAACGGCAGATTGACGAATGAGGAGCGAGAGTTTATCGTTTTCTATAGACGCACTCGGCTTTCTCTGGTTCTTTTCCTTTGTACAATTTGCGTTTTATTTGTTTGTTTGCTTCGGTTGCGTTCACTGATTCTCTCTCTCTCTCTCTCGTTTTCTCTCATGTTCTGCAGTAATCACATCGATGTCGTTTCTTCATCGCTTTGTTTTTAGCTGTTCGCTTTCGTGATAGCGATAACTTTTTCTGTTATTATCTAGTCGGAATATTTTCAGCTCTATTGATTTTATTATGAAAGTTGTTGGATTACATTGCCTTTCTGATTCGTCAGAGATGAATCGATTAAGAGTACAATATACAATACAAAAATAACATTACATCTGTTAATAAAATTTGGATAATATTTAGTTGTGAGCTTACGAAGTGAAAACTTGTAATATAGTAAGTTAAAATATCCTTTTGAATATTTTAGTATTTATTTTTTTAATTCTTTACTTATAATTATTCAAAAAAATTTTAAATATACTAGGGCATTTTAAATGTTTTTAAAATTATATACTAAAAAAATTAACAAAAATGAATACATTGAGCTACAGTCTTACATGCTCTACGGTTAAATCTTTTATATAAAATAAAACTTAAATCTTTTATATAAAAAAATATTTATCATTCAAACAATTCAGTATTTTCTTTATAACAATTTTTGTAATATGCAAATTTAAAAAAATTTTTTCTTTTACAACAACCCATGCAATTTTAAATATTTTTGTTTAACTAAAACAAAGAATCTCATGTTTTTAAAAACATAAAAATGTTTTTTGAACAATATGCTACACGTAGCTATTGACTCTTACTTTTATTTTTTAAGACGCAATTCTTTTACTGGCAAGTTAATTTTAATAAAAGAATTACATTAACCCGCGCCTAATTCCACCACATCTACAATTTTCTATAGATGTTCGAGCCCACAGTTTATTTTGATAGGACTGGTGAAGAGTGCCAAGGAGTGGATATACGTACATATATATGAAACGACTGGTGTCCCTATCCCAGGCCGGGCAACGTAGACTCTTTCGTAATCTGATTTCTCGTGCTTGCGCTTTCTACGTGACGTCAGCGTCGAAGGAGAAATTCTTGGCCCACGAAAGGTGGGATAGCCCATTTTTTATCTCTCTCTTTTTGCTGCAACGCGCGCTCTCTGCAATGAAGTCCCTTTGCCAGTCATCCCCCTTTCCTGCCTCTTTCTCTCCCT
>JAPYZA010001092.1:0-31873 GCA_030522685.1 Eupelmus azureus | reverse complement strand
TTGCGTTTTCCAAGCATGACTGAGCTTTGTGCGATGGTATAGCGTCTTTCAAAATAGAGAATTCGATGAATTTTCTGGTCCTTTCGAGGTCAGTAAATAGGATTATTCAAGTTTTTCTTAACTGTCCCTTTTTGTTCGTATAATAGTAAAATTTTTGAACTGCAAGTTGAATTGAGTTCCAAATGTCTCAAGTATTTGACTCTTTGTAAGTTTTGTCTCTCCAACAGTATAGCACATGAGCATATAATCGCTTTGCTTGGCAACTTTTCTTTCTGCCTTCCAAACGTTTTTATCTAAATCTTTGTTCATTTGCACATTCATTCCTTTTTCTTTTTGTCTTAAACGTATTTGAATCGCTGAAAGCACTCGCAAGCCACGCGAGTCTATACTGTCACTGTTACATCTATCCCAAGTGAGAAATAAAGGAGAAAAATGCTCAAGGGATGATCCAATCAGTCTCGGCGGAAAAAAGCATCCCACGTCAAATCCTTGCAGGCACGCGATATAGAATCGGATGGCGGGAGAAACATTTCGAATCGAGCAAAACTGAGCTAGTAAGGAAAAAAAAAGAGGAAGAAATATTCTACGTCCTTCCGCTTCTCTTCCGCAAATTTCTGTCTCTTCGTACCTTTGCGTAATTGCTTTTGGAAGATGGTTAATACCGCAGCACAGGAAGAGGAGGATCATTTTTTAATTGTTTTTATAATTTTGTGTTAGATATTAAAGTAGTGTTGGATTGAATTATAAATTCAAGTTTGTAGGAACTCAACTTTTCAAGTATGGTAAGCAAAAAGAACACTCATTTTTCTCAAATATAATTTAAATATTTAACGAAGTTGAATAAAAATAATTTTTAGAATTCTTCACGTCGATCTTGTAGAGTCAGAAAAATTAGAAATAAATACACCAATTTCTAAAATAGATTAAATAAACATTGACCTTTCGTGAGCACAAATACGCTATCCTCATTGTGCTATACATTTATTTTTAAATTTCACTAAAATTACAAAGGTTGTTTCGCGTAACTAACATGTTATTTCGATAAATATTAATTGTCTGTAAATGAATAATTTTTTGTGTTAGACGTAGTCTATTCATAATTTATCAACTATGCTTAATAAGACGTTCGAAGTTCCTAAACTTAACAATTTATTCTGTTCCAAATTCGGAAATATTGCCATACTGATTATTTTTGATGTATTTTAATTATATACAATGAGTATTTATTTATTCATTTCATTAGTTTAATGCATTAAATATTGTTAAATCTTGTACAGAATCATAAAAGCTTTCAAATTTAATTAATCACTCTTGTAGAAATCTTGACTTAAATGTTTAAAACAGAAAATGTGTTTTAGAAAATTAAAGACTCATTTAGATTTTAATTTATCTTGGGTATAAGAAGATTTGAAAAATTGAGACTATTAAAATCATGAACTCAAATTGCACTTGTAAAAGATTTGTGTCTTATGAATATTAATGTTTTAATCAAGGTTTATCACTACAGTTGAGGGTCAGTACGTATTAAGATTTATGAACGAATTATATTTTACTTTGTCAAATCATAATAGCCGTTTAATTAGAAAAGTTAAGATATTATTAACATTGGGAATTAAGGCATTAGACGGATAAAGAGCACATGCGCAATGTAAATCAAAGAAACCAGATGCTTTTTCTTCAACCAATGACTCAATTATCAACTTTTTAAAGAGATTAGGACAAAGGCAAACAGTAATATACACTCGTAATTTGAAAATTTTTTAATATGATTAGATTTTAAATTATTTTCAAAAGTGCAAACATGTTACAAAAAATTATTCTGCTTTCAAAAAGAATGTTGAACAGTAAGCTAACAAAAATTTGATATTAAATTGAATCAATTAAAATTTACTTGGATACTATTTTTCTTTTTAGTATACTATAATATTTAATCTGTCAGAATTCGCCAAAAATAATTTTATGTACAACATAGAAACCACAACCGTTGGAGTGTTAAAGTGGCAATTGCATCTCTCAGTGGCAGTTTTTCTCTGAATTGTGGTTAAAATGACATACACGAATTTAATGCCTTGGCCCATTCATTTCCGTCTCACTCCTACAATTTGTTCACCTGTTGATGGAAATACTGCAATGAAAGGTTCGAAAAAAGGGCCATGTAGATTCACGTTGAATTGTACACTTCAATGTTATCACACAGTTAAAAAATTTTGTTATTTTACGATTGTTTCATTTGTTAAAAATATTTGACTACCTCAACGTTAAATAACATGTTTTTGTTTAAAACTATATAATTACTACTTCAAAATTTAATTTTATACAGTATCGCCCAACTTATAGTACCTACAAAATTTATTAAAGAATGTAAGATTTAATAAGCTTAATTTATTGTTGAAAACAGATTCTTTTTATGTATTATAGTTTATTCCATCTTCGTTTATTTTAGAAATAAAATAAAATAACAAAATAATAACAATTCTTAAAAAAAAATTTTTAATGGTAATTTTCCATAATACCATAAACACTTGAAAATACTATTACTCTTACTTGAACGCCCATGAAGAGCATGCAAGGACATAAATTTAAATAAAATATGATTTCCGCACCAAGAGAGAAATAGTATTTATGGAGCCATAAACAAAAAAACAAAAAAAAAACGAACAATTTTCAAAATTTATCGGCTCGTTTATTAATATTTCACGATTTAACAAAACAAAGAGTAAAAGAAAAAAAAATAAAAACGCGCAGATGTGCATGTACCAATGTCTAACAAGAAACAGCTTGTCCGTGACGTAAAAGTAAAGTGCCAAGTATTTTTCTTTACTCGAATTCTTCTATATTTCTCACCCGCGAGCTAAAGGAGCGTGCTAGTGTCTGTGAGCCAAGGTGCAAACGGCCGAGTCCATCTGTCCGCCCTCTCTTGCTCTCTCTCTCTCTCTCTCTCTCTCTCTCTCTCTCTCTCTCGTGTTTTTTTACCTTTTTTTTAAGAGCCGAAATTTTTATGGCTCACCACTATCCGCACATACACACACCTCCAAGAGCCATTAGTGGAACCTCTGACTTGGCGTGAAAACGAGCGCGCCTTCTCGAATTTTCTCCTGCAAGAGGATAGAGCACGAACGATGGAAGACTGCGGAGATAAAGAATAAGAATGAATGCGGACATTATTTAGATTGGATGGGGGAATTTACTTGTGATAATTTTATAGTTAATATGTATTCTGATAGGATAGAACTTTATTTTTTAACCATTAAAGCTGGCCATATGCTTTTGCATGTACTAGAACAAGTTTATTTTTTTCTATTTTTTGAAAATTGATTTGTCGCTTTTTTATCATCGTATACTGATGTGCAGATTCTCGGATAGTTGAAAGGTATCAATGGAATCGTGAACAGAATGCTATTTCTTAGTAAAAATCAATAGCTTATTGGGAAATATTATTAAATAGCTAATAATTAAGAACATAAATAATTTCTTTAAAAAATTATGTACAAAAATAAAATTTGTAAGTAAATTGATTTAATTTTATGTAAGATATACTAAGAAACAGTTGAATCTTACTTTACATGTAATAATTTCAAAAAACTTCGACGAATTAGCTAAAAATTGCAAGTAAACGAAGAACTTAAATCTTTCAAAATTTTATTTATCGATGACTATTATTCAATTTTAAAGAATTATATGAAATTATTTTTCTAAAATCTAATCCAATATTAATAAATCTTCGAACATTTTGTATTTTGTTATTATTATTCGGGCAAAAATATATATCTTTTTATAGTAAATACTCTTATAGAATTATTTACATCGCAGTATAAAAAATTTCAGCCTTTTTTACATTTCCCAAAAAAATATCCATCTGAAAATTTGACATTCTGATAAAGTGTTTGCACCTAGATTTAAGTAAATGGCGGGTTTAAGTATATACCACTTTTAGTATAAGATTTAGAATTTTTTGAAAAATAAAAGAGAAAACGGAGATAAATAAAATGTAGCGTTCTTATGTTTTGCTTACTGCGCTTATGATGAAAATTTTTAGATGAAACGTTATGCATGCAAATGTACAAAGAAAGTACTTGCATTATATTACATTCTCCAAGATTTGCTGAATTTTTTATTGTACAAAGTACCTTGTGAAATTTTTACATGCTTACTAAATAATAATTTTAAACTGTAAATGAAAGTTTAAAAAGAAGTATTAAAAAGAATGCAGTATTTGCTCTATTTCAAAAGATTCAAAATGCAGGACTTTTGGAAGTCCTACGGAATTTTTCATAACTTTAATGCAAATTGACAGAAAAAATTTTCTCTTTCTCTAGCCTGATAAATATTTACGCGGTTACATAAAAGCGGAGTATAAAAAGAAATCTAGTCTAAGTTACAAAATGTGGTACACATATATAAAATTTACATCTTTCTACATCAAGTGAGTAGTAACATATGAGTTACGTCAGACAGTTACACAACGCAGTGTTGTATTTTTTTCTATAAAAACATAGAGACTATAACTATACGGAAAAGGTTCAGTTTAACGACCATAATAGAATTACAAAGGCAAAGTCTTAAGTTTTAGAAAACAAATAGAAAAAAAAATCTTTCCAATTTATTCTTTTTCACCCATAATTTCATACACGAAAGTCAATTTTTAATACCTCCCCACACCCTAGCAGCAAATTTAATATTACCAGCCTCAGCAAGCCCCGGCGGAACCCGGGGTCTATTTTTCGATGCGAGCATTATAGTCGAGGCACACGCAGGAGGCACGATGCATGCAAGCCAGCTGGTCGCGCCATTAAGTCTCGCATAATTATGTTAAACAACGGCCGAGCGCTCGCTAAGCGGCTGCGCAACTGTCAGTCACGCGGCGTTTGCCGAAATATTTAGCCGTAGTTTCGCGGCGCTTCGCTGCAGCGCACGCGCATTACCGGCCACTGGCCAGGATATGTAATTGCCGGACCGTGTCGGCGCATTACTACCGGACGATAATTGATGGATCGCAAAGCCCCTGGCCTGCACAATGATTCACTCTCTCTCGATTCGGCTCGTCTGAGCCTTCGACGCGTGTGCCCGCGCGATGATGTCGCGATGGCCGCGCGATGCCCGGCCTCCCTGTGCTCGATATTGGCTCGCGAAAATGACAATGTGCACTTTGGGCGCGAGAGCTGGGTTCGCGCGAGTTAGTTGAGGTATAGGCGGTGTTCCGCGTTTTTTGGGAGTTTTCGCTGATCATGAGATTGTAGAATGAATGAGTAAATTGTTCTGTGATTGTGAAGCCGATTTAATTAATTTATTAATTAGTTATTATATAAGAATAAGAACTGACTTTTTAAAATAATTATTTTTCCGCAAATAAATTAGTGTTAATAGTATTTAATATGTCAAATTTGCACAATTTTTTTTTGAGAAAATTTGATCGAATAGTTTTACAGATGAAGCCATTTTAAAAAATGATCTTTTTATGTATAACATAAAAACTATGCACATGACAGGATAATAGTCACTACTTATAAAAAAAAACAAAAAAGCTATTATAAATTATAAAATTGGTGAAGTGGAGTCACTGATACAGTACTGTTCATATATTGACACACGCACACATTCGCAAGGGCAACTTCCAAAAATATCGTATTTCGTTTATAGGAACTCTGAAAAACAAGTTTATAAAATTATTTCAAAAACTTATTTTGTATTGTAAAGCTTCCTCAGTGAGAAAACAAAATTTCAATGAATGAATGTAAATTACATACTGAATGTAAGTAAGTCTATTTCATTGTAAGTTCTAATAAATTGTTACCATAAAAATCGAAAAAATTATTCAGTATGAATAAAACTATTTTCTAAAAACAACAAGAACAAGAAAATTCTCCGAATCGTCCGATGCTGAATCCTCCGTATAATATCGATATATGAATAGTATACCGTGCAGTACTTCCGGGATCGGGACAGCTTTAGCGTCATGCGTGTATAAGCCGTGGAAATACGAAATGCGCGCGGCAATTTTTCGGTCGATTGAATTTTCAGTATTTAGTTAACTGTTTCCAGCGGGAGGAGAAAGGGTCGAGCTATATTGATTTTAATGGCTGAATTTGTAATCGTCACTATATTTATGGGAGTCGTAATTCGACTTATACGCTTTTACGGCGGGGGAAGTGAGTAAGTGTTGCATATCTTTCGAATATTACGGAATGAAAACTGTATAATCAAGCAATTTATCATGTGACGAGCTGCTTCTTTTTTTAATGATTTGAAGTATGTAGGCATTAGTAACGAATACGTAATGATGATTTAAAACATCTGGTATGTTTTTGTTTTATAACATATTATATTATAAAAAATACAATATTGAGGGCTTACTACAAGCAGATCGGTATTTTTTGCTTATCACGGTCTATTCTAAAAAATGTTGAACGTTTATTTTACAAATTGAGTTCCTTTAAATTTCAAAAAAGCAGACTCATTCGCCTTTAAACGAAAAAGAAACAATTTTATCAAGTTGTGCTCGTCACGGACCCTTCTTTCTATCTTCAAATCATAAATCTACATTCTTAAAATCTATTATTTTAAAAAAACGATTTGTTCGCATCAGTACTTTCTTTGATCAAAGAAAATTTTCCAAAATAGCACAGAACAAACGTGCGCTTCAACCTCATTATCTCAAAAATAGATTCAATCTACCTCTCTTGTAATGCGATTTGCATTATTAATTCTCCAAAACGAACACTCCCTCCCTCTAAAGCATCATCTAACCCGCTTCAAAAAATTATTTCCTCTCCTCGATAGAAATCAAATGCCACTCGATACCCAGACAGCATCGAGAGCCCCTCTTTCCTATAAAATCATCGCGAAAGAAAACCAGCGCGCACTCATTGTCTATACTCGGAGAAAAGATGAAAAAACAAAGTGGCTAAACAAAAGATGAGAAACCCGGGGCGGAACAAAAGAGCAAAGGCCATGGCCCGAGGGCATATATCGAAACGTCTTACAGTGGGTAAACACGCGAGATTGCGCGCTCTCTCGATTCTAGACGAGATTGGCCGCGAGTACACAGGCAGCTCTTTAGCCATTCGCCTCGGATCTGAGCTGCGCGTATATAGATATGAGCGCGTGTCGCTATAGGAGAGGTAAAAACAAGTTCGCGGTAAATTGAAACTCGTATATTTCGCTGGCGACGCGGGAGATTGAGGATGTGTGTATGTCGTGTTCTTTTTAGATCAGATTCGACCCCGTTATGTAAGTTTTTAATACGTTTTTACGTAAGGTATAGCTCGGGTGTATTTTGCGTATCGATGTTTCTTCTTTATGATGCGAGGGTCTATTTTGCGTTTTGATGTATTGCTGAATGTAGTGCTTAAGTTTTAGGAGTTATAAAATAGTTTTCTTAAGTGAGATGTGTATTTTTATTAAATTTTAAATGATTAAATAGAATACGTAGAACTATTTAGAATACTATTTGTAGGAATAATTTTTATTTCAATTTCTGGTTGAACTATTTATTGTAACTTACTAAGTTTTCAGATCTTGAATAAATATCACTCGGTAAAGCTTTTCAAAAGAAGAAATAAAAGTATAAATCTTGAAACTAATATTTCTTTAATAAGACAAAATAAAATAAGGTTTATATTACTTGAATAAAACAGAATCAAATAATATATAAAGTATGAAATTTAATTAACTCTTTTACTGCTTATACCCCTTATTGCTCAAAAGTGTATTTAAACATTTAAAAATAATTTTTTTAGCAATTACCTTGGACTATTAAATATAATATCTAGATTAAATATTAGGAAAAGAGAACTTCTAATTAGCCATACTTTTGTAAAGTTAACTTTTGCTTGTTTAAATTCTGTTATTTAATTAAAAGGACATGATTACAAAGTTAAAATTAAGATAATATGTACTTTTTTCAAGCATCCTAAATAAATATAAGTGATGAAATAAAAGTTGGGGCAAAGCTATATTTAATAAAAAAAGATGTTTGGTCACACAACAGGAGACCTGAAGCATTTTAAATGGCATTGCTCGCAATTTTCATTTTATTTTAGCACTTTCTCGCTGTTCGTCCAACCTTTGAACCTAAATAAATATAATTTTCTTTGTTATTTTTATTTCTGGACAATTTTAGTATACTTAACTGTGTGAAATAGTTATGTTTCTTTCTGAATTAATTTCGTTTTATAAAATAAAAAAATTTGCTCTGTTTGTCATGTCGTTCTTAGTATCGTTTACCCGTCCTAATTTATTTTTAAAGTATTTATGCGTGGTACGAATGTACTTTAGATTTGAAGGGTAGAATAAATGAGTGTTGAAACGATTGTGTATAACTGTGACGGTTATGGCATAGTGCAATTTTTATTCTGTGATCTAATCTCAAAAATTTATTTATTTTAAATTTTCTAATCTTTTTTACAAAGTTTACTTAATATTTTTACTATTTTACACTGTTACATTTAGGCTTACTTTTATCTGATGCAGTCTATGAGATTAGAAATCTTTGTACTTGATTTTGATCCTTACTCTGGACCTTCGCTAATATATAATATATTATTTGTATTGACTGGTAAATTTTTTGTACCGATTTAAATCTTTGGCATAATTGTTTCATCTCTATATAAAGAACATCATTCAATATTTTGTACTATAATATGCAATGATAAATAAATCTATATATTTATTTCTTTATAAGTATTGTAAAATAATTAATTTGTGATAACAATTACACACGTGATAAAATCTTTAATGTATTTATCTTTATAAATTTAATTCTCTAATGAAGAAATACGATGCGACGACTTTCAATATATTACTTTTATTTGATTCCTTCCACCGAGACCTGTTGGTTTCGCGTTCACCTGGTGATTTACCTACCGGAGCGTTTCCTCTAAACTCGATCTTGAAAAATGTACGCAGATCACCGTTAAAAAATAGATTGCCTGTCAGATGGTAAAGCTGTACACTTCATACGTATGTCGCAACATAACAACAATTATTCACACAAAAATGTTATTTTCGTACTTAAAATATTTGTAGTTTTGGCATTAGTACTTTATTTATTATGGAATATTTTCTTTTAACAATTTTAAGAATTATATAGAATTATTTTTAAAATTATTTATGTTATTAAAATTATTTACTACTTGCAGAAAATCATTCTTTAAGAAACTTATGATCAAAAATAATTTTTCTGATTCTAAAATAATCTTAAAAGACGGTAATTCTCTCGAGAATGTAAAATAAGTAATATATGTCGACTGGAATTCATTTGTAAAAGAAATATAAAGGTATTATAATATATCGCATTATTCGCAAGAAAATTAAATTTCTTGCCTCAGAGTTTTTGAGAACTGTTGAATCATTGCCACTAGAGTCGTTCATCCGAGTATCAATTTTCTTTTGAAAAGAGTTTGGATAATGCTAAAGAGGGCTGCTTATAAAAAGCTTATTCTCGTTTATACCACATATGAGGAGGCAAAAAGTATACAATCATTTCAAAAGGTATGCTTGAGATTATATTAAGATTTTTTATTTATAAAAAAAGTCGAAATCTCTGAAAAAAATGTTTTATTGAATCGTACACTTGTTTCGCGTTTAAAAAATGTTTGGTAATAATTTCCAAGATGATTTTAATTTTTGACAAATTTAAAAACATACAAATTTTAAACTCAGTTTTAAAAAAATATTTGTCTCAGAAGAAATATGACAACAGTAAGAAATGAATTTATTAAAGAAACTTTAACTTTCGCAGTCCGATCGTATTTTTCGATTTTCACTGAGCAACTAAGGAGTTAGACAAACCACAATTAAATTTTTGGAAATAAAACATTTTATTCCCAACTTAACCTTGTTTTAGCCTGAAAAGAGGCACAATGTATCATATTTTTAGTATATATTTAATAACTTGTCGTGAATAAACTATACTTGCAACACTGAAACAAAGTCATTTTTTTCCTTCTTACTTGATATACTATTATATTTTATTTTCTCACGGAGAAAGCATTGTAATAAAAAAGGGAGTACGTGCATGCTTAGGTACGCAGATACTTATATATGCGTTTACTTATGGATAGATGCGTTATACTCTTGCGTACGGACGTACATAATATAATATTACATCTAAAACAATTATTGTAAAGAATTCAATACAATTTTAATTGATGGAAAATCTTAGTTCGTAGAATAATTTCTGTTTAATATTTATGAATACATCATAGTTTTACAACTTCAACAATGTCATGTAATGGACTTCTGTGTAGATAATATATTCATCGTTACCCAATGTAATAACTACATTTTTTATAAAATTATTTATTTTTTATCGATCTTAGCGCTAACTAAAAAACATCGGCGCAGCCACATTTTCCCCGAATAATACTTATCAAAAGCCACCCCCAGAATCCCTTCCCAGTAATCGCACGATCACTAATCGACCGGCGCAATTAATCATCCCCGTACAAAACATATTTATTTCCGCCTCTAATACACCACGTACCCCTCACTTTCTGCCCGCTCATCGTCCGACCAACGCATTTCCTGGCTCTTCAGCGATACATCGACGCACTCGCCTCGGCTCGTCTTGAAAACCGAACCTCCAGCAATGCCTGGAAAACTCTTTTACGCTCGATTTCACACAAAGCGCGCCGCGCCACACCTGTATACCGGGAAAGAGAAAGCCGAGAAAAGGTAGGGCGAAAAGCGCGTGACGGATTTCCATGGGTGTCGCGTGCGCGTGCCTGCGGATTGATCAAACTTGCTCGTTTTTCATTCCGAGCCTCGGGGCTATCTGGGTTACGTATTCGGTTGTCACTGAATTGCCTCTCTCTCTCTTTCTGGCTGTCCCTCTCTCTCTCGTTCGCTGGGTGCGGCTACAGCGGTAACAAATCGCAGCTTGGGATTTTTACGAGGGTGGAAGAGGCCCAGGCGCGAGCTGGCAAAATTTATCGTTGAGAAGCGCGCGCGCGCCTCTGCCTCTGCGGTGATCTATGGGGCTTTCGGCCTTTGCGCTATTTAATTAAAAGCGTGTTATCTCTTTTTCTACGCGTGTTTTACATTAAATAAAATAGCTTATGAGGTTTGATCGGTCGTTTTTGTTTTCTCGGAATCGGGGCGACGATGGACGCTTACGGGGGGAGAGGCTCGAATTGGGTAGCAGGTGCGCGATTTGTGAATTCGATTCGCGCCAATTTCGCAGTACTTGTCCTGAATTGGAAAAGCTTGGGAAAGTACGTTTCGAGCGTGATAAGAAGCTCGAGATAGACGAAATGGTCTGTTGTATATTAAGGGGATAAATCCATTGATTTATCAAGGGAGTCTAAACAATTATAGAAAGTATTTATCACAGGAAAGATAGAGTCGTATATAAAGTTTACTGTATTTTGTCACGATATGTTAGTAAATAGCATATTTTTTGAAATTAATAGCTCACTTGTATTTGGAGTTTAGTTAATAACTTCAAACATAAATAAAAGAATATTTTATCATTAACGAAAAACAATTAAGTCTTTTGATGAATTGATAATCGAAAGAAGTATTTTGAAAAGCAAACTTTATATTTGAAACATTTTGACATAAAAGTGACAACAATATCATATAATCTATTCCCATCAGCTGAATTTATTAAAAAAATAGTAAAAATCTCCTTTTCTGTTCTCCCTAACATCAGCACGTACTTCCAATAAACTATCGAATATCAACCAACTCCAACCAACAACTTTAACCTGCAACCTCCCTTAACCTAATCAATCAACAATAAAACAACGCCAAAATCAATCCACCACTGCTAACCTTCTAAAACTCAACATCTCACCGGCCACCAGCACCGCCAATAAAAATTTCCTCTCAACATTCCCCGCGCCTTTCCAGTATCCTAAAACGTGCCGTCGCGAAATTCCCCGGATCCTCCTCGAGGGCGTGTTAAATTTACCTTATTTAAACGTAATGGCTTACAAAGAGCTCCTTGGCTAGGACGACGGCAAAGTTTGGCCTGAATTCGCCGTGAGCGGCTCTCTTATTTCGCGCGGGAGGACGGCCTCGCCCTTCGGCGCGCACGAGCCCTTTCAGCCCCCGGCGCTCGAGTAATAAGGAGGAGGACCTGAATCCGTGCGGCTGTTAGAGGGCTTATTGTGCCAATTTGCGAGCCGGCTTCGCACCTCATCGAGCTGATCTCTTTCGCTTTTTCTCCGTCTGTTTTGCATTTTTTTTTTATCTCGTCGGGGTTTGCGAGAATGGGCGAGGGATGTTTTTTAAAGCTTGATAAATTTGGCTGGTGAGCAATGCAGGTGTCTACAAGGAATAAAAAAGAGTATTTTATTCGTTAATCCACATTACTTCACAAACATAAATAAAAAGCCCTATTAGTCCATATCAAAGGATAATTCACGACGACAAACAAATCCCGACGCTCTCTAACAGCCTCTCCCGCGATAAATCAAAGAGCGAGCAGCCACGTGAATTAATAAACGCGCGCAAGCGCGGCAACGAGTGCGCGCGGGCCGCTCAAAAATAGCGCGCGAAAACAAAGAGGGATTACGCGACAATTAGCCGTGGCACGGGCAATCAGTCTCGCGCAGTTTCGCGAGAGAGAGGCAGGCAGCGAGCCAAGTATTGCCGCCAAGATGAGAGAGAAAACCCGGCTCTGAAAGAGAATTGCGCACTCGCTGCTAGATAAAAGAGGGGAGGGGAAGGGAAAGAGGAGGGGGGAGGACAAAAGAGCCTGCCTTCATTTGTGTTCGGCTGCGAGAAGCTAGCGAGGCGCCCGCACCTATTGAAAGCGAGCGCAGCGCCGCTCGCACACCAAATAGTAGAGATGACTGAGCGGCGGGTGGGTGTTTGTGTGTTTGTACAGGGACGTTTGGCTGGGTGCAGGCCTCGCTTGGATTTTATTCGTATATTCGTTTGCGTCTTTGAGTAATCGCGTTTTGCAGGGACTCGGGGTAGGTTTTTGTTGGGGATGGGAACTATGACGTGTGATTTAAAAGGCACTTTTTTAATAATAAAATGAATGTATGGGTGTGCTAGAAAAAAAATGACAAATAAGTTCTTTTATTAAAAATATTTTTATTCGACATATAGGGTATTCTCCTTTATACTTCAATAAAATTAAATTAAATTGTAGCAAAATAATTCTAATAAAAACGTACTGATTAATAGATGTTGATAAAACTACAATTCTTCCACGAATTAAAAATTAACACGGACGATATATCGAAAAAAAAGTTAGAGCGGAACAAGGAAAGTACGAAGATTTAAGTGAAAATTCCAAAGGAGGGCAAAGAGCGCGACCCTTCCCTTCTTCTCATATTCCTTGAATGATAATCGAGCGTGAAGAGCCAAGGTCCCTTGGCACCCCCGGCGAGGCATTTTTTTCAATAGTTCATGCCGAGACCCGCCACCGAAAAAATTCCGTGAATATATAGAGCCGAATCGATCGCCAAGATATTGGGGGAAGCTACGAATACAGGGTTCCGGAGATTTGCGTGAGATCATCTTTTTTTTTACTTCGTTAGTGCGCGCATGAATGAGTTGAATGGTTTTATTTTAGGGGGACGAGCTATTACTATTCTTCTATCTGCTTCATTTTTCGGTGAGGTCAAAAAAGCGTGATTTGTGGGACATGGTGTTTTTTTTTTAATATAACGGTGTGTCTAGATTGTACAAGTTTTTTTTACGAATAGTGGATGGACGAAAATGTTCTGTAGAATGTAGTGCTAAAGGTAAATTTTGTATAATTACGGAAATGTTGCAAATCTTTTATTTTTATCGGTTTAAGTATTAAAGTAATATCATGAATATTGAGTATCTCATATAATTACGTAGCCGTAAATTGTGCATTACCATAAATTATCATTAATAATAACAACAAGAATATTATACGTTAAAACACACGAATAAAACAATAACGTATTTAACCAACCAGGGAAACATCAATTAACCCACCTTAAAAATCCATACCCCAGCCATATAACATCTACTCTTACTGCGTCAACCCACTCCCTCCACCCGAGAATTCAATTTCTCCAACCCAGCGCGTAAATAACAATCCAGCGACAACATAACTTTCCCAAAATCACCGAGCAACAGCCTCAACCATACCAAAAAAAAGCAAAAAGAAACAGACACTCACCTTACCTCAAAAAACGATGATATACGCTTATACACGCCGACCTAGGGGTGGCATATATGAAACGAAGCGGGTGGAGGGGCGAGCTCCCTCGGGTGCTCTTCCGCGCGTAACGAGAAGAAATAGGCGGCTGCTCGCGGGGTTCAATAGCGGCCGACGTCGCGCACTTCTGCGCGCTTATAAGGAGGGAAAAAGCTCGGGGGCCGCTGCTCCAGCCGAAAGAAAGCCGAGCTCGCGAGACGTGCACTTGTTGCTTTCCAGCGCGAGCGCTAGTCTAGTCGAGAGTTCTTATTCTCGCGCGCTGGCAGCGAGGAGAGGAGCAGACGTCGCTTTGGAATCCTTGACGGGGCGTTTAAGTGCCGAAAGTTTTGCTGGAGTCGGGGCTGAGTGTGGCGGCGGCGGATCAAACCGGTTTTATTAAGGGATGATTGGGGGTGGATTGGTTTTGAGTTTAAAGTTGGCTTGGCGTGTTTGTGAGTGGGGGAGAGGTTAAGGGCTGGTTTGGTAGTTAATGAGAGGTGTGATTGGTTTGTTAATAAAGTTTGATGAGGGATGGGAAAATAAGTGAAAAAAATAATAAATCGAGGGAATGTAAAACTCTTTTGTTGTCGATCTGGTATGGTATATTTTGAACGAAAAACTGCAATTTACCAGAGAAAACATTTTTTTTTAAACTAAAAATATAGTGAAAAAAGTGAGTCTATATATGTATTTGACGATAATAAAAAGAGAGCACCTTTTGCTTCCTCACTGTGGAAGCTTTATGACGATAAAAAAAAAGATTTTAAAGGAACATGTGCGAAGTATGTTTTCGAGTATTTAAAATTGATGTACACTATTTTTAGTAAATAACAGTGTGTGTGTGTGCGAGTGTGTGAAGAAAAATACAAACATAAAAAACTGCTCAGCAACAATTCATAAAAAAATTCAAGAATCCTCAATCACCTCTTCCCTTAGTCACAATAATTCCATCCATTCTTCTACATTTTTAAATCACCACCTTCAATTTACCAACAACTTTCGAAACTTGTACCACGATCGCTCGACGAGTTTTTGCAGCTCGGCTTCTTTTTTCTTCCCCCCGCTATTTTGTCCCAATAGCTTTTTTTTCATTCTGTCGCGCAAGTTCTTCGACGCTAGCCGCAGAGAGCGACGCTGCGAATTCCAGTCACGATCGGCTTTTCCAGGGCACGTGCGAGTTTCCATTTCGATTAATGCAAAGTGCACGCGAACGACAAGGTGCACGCGTCCACTTTGACCGTGGAAAGGGATTCCCGATATTATTCTCTGATTGATATTTTATAGCGAGAAAATGTTTGCGCGAGACAATGTTACAGCGCGGACGGTTTTGCAATTCTTGATGTTGATTTGTCGTTGGAGAATGTAGATTCCAAGATTTGTGGGTGGAATACTGGATTTTTCATTGCTGTCACGTTTCTGGGCTCGCGGGCTAATTTGTAAATTGGGCTGACTCTATAAAAATCTGATATTTTATGAATCAGCTGGAAGCTTTTTAAAGTTTCGTTCGCAATTAACAAAAATTGACAAAACTAAAGTTTTATTTTAACATAGTAATTATGTTTCACATAAATTATTGATGTAATACATATGTTCAGAAAATATTGCATGTAAAATTAAGTACTTTTAAAATTCGAATCTTAAAATAAGTTCCATAAAACTGTAGAAAGAGCTATCGATAAAAATATTTTTGTAAGCAAGATAAAGTTTTTTCGTACCCCAAACAAACAATCCTTCCTGCAAACATTAAATCATGCGTAAAACTGTACATCTTTTAACAGAATCCTCTAAAAAAAAGGATAAAAATAAATGACAAGACAAACGTTTGAACAGACAAAAAAAGACGATTGACGCCATAAAAAAGAATTGCCGACGAGTATGTGACGATTTGCACGCGCGAAGGCCAAGCCGATGAAAAAGCCCCAGGCGCGCGCGCCACCAAGCCTTTAGCAAAGTGCTTTCAGTCGCAACAGTCTCTCTCTCTCTTTCTCTCTTCCCTTGCTCACGCAATTTCTATCTTTCTTTTTGCTCGCATTACTTCCAGGTGCTTTCGCAGCGCGCGCGTCGCTAAAGAAAAAACCCAGCACCGGCAAAGAATCGCGCGTCTCCCAGTGCGAAAGAGAGCAATGGAGAGACAGAAAGAGAGAGAGAGAAAATAATGGAAAAGTGACAGCGCCGACAAGACAAAGCGAAAGGTAAAGAGAAGCGGAGGTGGCGCGACAAAGAGCGCGAAATTAAGGACGGCGCGCGGACGTGAAAATTTCTCGCGGAAGCCGAGCGAGGATTCCCTGCACAAACGCCGCGGGAAATCGAAAGGGACGCGCAGAGAGCCAGGCGACGAAAGTTGCATCGAGCGTCTAATCCGCGCGATGAATATCAATAAGGGATAACTTTTCTTTTGCGCCTTGCGCCCCGCGCGCTTTCTAGTTAACCGGCTTAAGCTCCGTCGCTGCGCGTGTTTTATTTATAAGCACGCGCGCTGCTGGAGCTTTGATAGATTAAATGTTAAATTGATTTTGAAAGCTTGGATTTTATTGAAGTTGATGCTGTCGACTGTGGCGTTCTGGTGAGCGTTGCCGTTTGCATGATGGTAAAGTGGTGAAGAGGTGTTTACTTTTTATTTATAATTCTGAATGAAAATGAAATAATATTTAGAAAATTTACACGCAGTTATAATTCTTAGAGTACTTAATAACAAGAAAGCATTTCAAAATAATCGTAATTTTTCATATGCAACTAAAATTACAAAATTTTCTCACATTCTCATATCCACGGATTACTTTAATAAAAACTTAATTACCGTAAATACAAAAATTTCTCATGCAGCGAAAGCAAAAGAAATTCTCCAAATGCGTAAAAGCGGCCACTTTCAGGCGTCTGCCTCTTATTTTTTCTCGCTTCATTTGCCGAAAGTGCCGCGCTGCTCAAAGCGCCGCCTCGTAAGAAGAGATTATCCGACCGCGCGCGAATTGGCCGAGGAACTCGTCGTTGAAATTAGCACGCTTCATTAGAGCTGCGAGCGTTATGCTGAGTGGTCCGGCCATTAGCGCGTCTCCTGCAACAAAGACGAAAGAAGAGCGAGCAAAAGAGCAACCGAGATCGGAGAGGTAAATAAAATAAAGAGTAACGAATGCAAGACGAAAGAAAACAGCAGTAAAGGACAGCTCGATGCTAGAGTCTTGGAGAACGTTAAGCTCTCCTTACGGGATTTTTGAAGCGAGTGCAGAAAGGATTAGGCATTGCAATTGTTGTTGGAGCTTGATTTGTTGAAGTCTTTCTGTGATTGGAAGTAGCGGAGGTTGTTGGTGGTGAATTAGATTAGGTGTTTCGTCGTTAATTGCTTTTCGTGTTCGTTATTGCAAAGTATCTTTTGCACGAGTCTTGTTGCAGTCTGTTTTCGCGGAAATAACTGTTCCTTCAAAAGCATGACATTCATTTACGCAAAAGTCTGTTCAAACTCAATAAACCTTCGTTGAAATGATAAAAGAAATTACATTTCAATAAAGTCGTAAAGCACGTTTTCTTAAATTTTTCCATTCTCTTTCAAGCGTGAACTTGGGATGAATAAACTAATTTATCTCTTTGGAAAATTGAATAATTTATCTATTTTTCTTCGTTTTATTCTTCTTTGTTCCTCTCTCTTTCTCTTTTCATACGCAAGCTATTTTTGAATACGTCACTTGCGCAAAACCGTTGCGCGAAGCTTGATTATATACATTTTAGTCGATAGCGTAGCCTAGAAAATTCACCATGTAAAAATGAGCCTGAGATACACATCCATCAGAACGAGAAATAAGGGGGAGGATTTCTGAGAACGCGAGAGATGCAATAGGGGGAAATCGAGTGGTAAAAGAGAGAGATAAAAGAGAAGACTTGAAAATTAACAAGCAGCATTAAGAGCGAGGGACAAATGGGGAGGCGCGAGAGCAACTGGAAGGACTAGCAGTTTAAAAATTACAATGGCCCGGCTGCTGGCGAGCTCATATTTTTTTCAATACTCCACGAAATGGCATGGCTGTGCATCGTTATGTTTCTCCGTGATAAAGTATGTGCTCTAATATTTTATCATGAAAAAGTGAAGCTGTTTGTATAAAAAAAGTTTATTACATCTGCGATATTGTGAAAATATAATTGTATTTGTTATTAAAAAGTATATATGTATTTGTTATTAAAAAGTAACTATTTTTTAATTTTAAGTATAAAGAAAAATGTATTTATTGTAAATTGGAATAAATATAATCAAGAAAAAAGTAACTACGATAAACCCTAGATCGAATATTATTTCTTCTGTTATAAAATAATAAAAGTAAAAATAAAATATCAGAGATATGACTCAAAAACGATTAATTTAATTTTGTTACATTATTCCGTAATTTCACATAATTTTTATAATAAAAAAATAACTGTTACATTGTTAACACCTTCTATCTGTTAATAAACAGTTTAACTGATAGAAAAATATCTATTAATATTTACCTTGAAATTCTTCAATTTACTGGCAAAAGTCCGTTAAAACAGCACGTCCGCGCGCACAAAGGTATGCTAAACCCCGAACAAATAAACACGAAAAAAAATACGTAAATAAATACCCGCATAACAGTAAAAAAAAGAGTGAACACTTCTCCTTTAAATATTTAGTTTAAAACACAACGCCTGTTAACAATTCGAACCATGCGCATAACAGACGAATATCCATGGCTAGCACATGCTCCCGCAAGAGCGAGAGAGACAGAGAAACAGTAACATCGTTAGTTACCATCGGGTGTCACATACGCGCGGCTAGACACCGCCAGCCAGTCCAGCTGACGCGACTGTTATTGTATCGGCTGATTTGCATATCAGGTCGAGTATTTAGACTTTCTCTTGCCTTTATTGCCCCGAGAGCGTGCACGAGCGCGTTAAGACCCCCCCTTGCGCACTGTCATGCAGATATCCGCTCAGCCGTGCTCTCGCTGAATCCACACGCCGCCGGGGTGTACGCTGTTTTTCTCTCCTTTTTTTTCGGAGGGGAGAAAGCCGGGGTATTTTCAGCGCGAACTTGACAATAAAAGCATAAACAATGCACGTTAGCGCGAGTTTATCTTTCTGGTATTCATGGTTTTAAATCTATTGAATATAAAAGCTCGAGCGTTGGTGAGTGCAGATCAGTTTTTCCGGTTTTATTAAATTTAACTGCGCTTTAATTCTTTTCACGTTGTCGTTTATTTGTCTGACTGTATATCAAAAAAAGTGTATAAGATTTCGCATGATAAATTTGATAGCTTCAACCTCGTGCGCAACAAGATTTTATTATTATTGTCATATACACATATTTTAATATTCCGATGTTTTGAACAATTAATTGACTGCAAGGTAATTGATAAACAATTTTTGTAATTGCAAAACTTTCAGAAGCTCCCTCGATGTTTATAAAAGCAGCTCCTTTAAAAATAAATACCCCTCGAAATCTTTTTACTGTTTACTTCGTTATTTCAAGCATTGCAACTTTTACCCCGAGCTTATAATTAGCTAGCTCGGTAACCTTAAAAACCACTTTTATCCGCCTCGAGCGTTAATTGCTTAATCAACACTTTCCCCAGGGCTTTCGAGTAAAAATTGCCGATCGACTGTACGCTTTTTCAACCCAGGCTCTTAGCCATTTTCCAGCTCGCTATCAAGTGCCGCGCACACAGCTATCAAGTACAAGCGCTGCGGTGTCGAGCTAAGGCGTGGAGTGCGTGCCAAGTGTGACTGTTACAAGTTTATAAGTTATACAGTGCGGCCGGGGGGCGGGCCGGGATACACAGGCGGACAGGTTTTGTGTGCCAAACTTGCGTACAGCTGGCAGGGCGCTGCAGCGTAGCGAGAGGAAAAGTCAAACTAAAAGACGCATTTATCATTGAATGGAAAGTTGAAAGGAACTCTTGAACTCCTTGGAGAATTAAATTTAAATGAAGGTGTATTTAAGAAATAAGAGGGACGGGAAAGACCAACACTTATATAACTTCGAACCAAGAGCCCCGGAGTACAAATTACTTCCGTTAGAGTTATCTTGGAGCTCTCAAAGCATAGTTTCGTGAAATAAGTGTTAATTAATTGTTAGGAGATACTTAATTATTGTTTGTTTTGAAGCCGGTAAATTTGTCAAACTTCGGGGCGTTATAAAGTTCACGATGAATTGCAGCTGGCCATAAGGTTTGTTATTATTTTCAATTTTAATGAAGAACTTTCGTAATTCAGACTAATTATTTCACACCCTACTTAAATACCCATTATACATTAAGTTACTTTATTTTACGAAATTACAATCATGGTTATTACCTAACCAGCCTTAACGAATGTTGCTACAAATTATATTCTTACACCCTCCCCCCTCCAAATATATAATAAATCAACATTCACTCATTAATTCAATACCTCTCCCTCCCCGAAACGTTTCGCCACGCATCGATCATTTCGTTTTTCACTAAAAAACGAGGCCAGCTGTTGCTCCTCCTCGGCGGAGCAGTGCGCCTGCGCGGCGCAGCTGTTCGCTCAGGGTGTACACGATTACTTATTCACTCGGCGGCGGCTCTTGCCTCGCGCGCCCCACCCTCCTAGTCCTGCTTATACGAGCATACTCACTTTCGTGCTTACTTTACGGCTGCTAATTACTTAGACGCGCGCGGCCCTGCACGCCGAGCGAGGAGCTCATACGAGTGCCCCAGACGGATTTCTAATCGTCTTAGGAGGAATATTCTCTTGCACCCAAACTTTATTGATGCAAATTACAATGAGCGTTGGCCGACCTGGCGCGCACTCGTACTACTTTAGGCGTATGTCTATACCCGTCGTTTACTACTTCGAATTCGGCTGAGTGTACCCGATTCATTTCTACTTGTCATCTCACGGGGCTGAACACACACACACACTGCGCGCACTAGAGATGACGCCTGACTAGACTCGGGTTTGACTACTTAAAGTGAACGTACTGTGGAGGACATTCAGGACGCCTACTGAATACGAATTTGCGATGAGACGATTTTCCAACTTGTTTGAGAGTGGCTGTCAAGAAAGAGGAAGGTTACTTTACATGCGCATGTGTTTGGTAAACGAACTGCGCCGCTGTCATTCGGTTCATCGTTATTTATAGAGTGTGGGCGTTTTAACGTGGAATAGCGATCCACTAAGCCTCTCTGGTATCTCGAGACTGGTATTTGAGGAAAGCTCATTTGATTACTGAATTTTTCATTAGGTATAGGGGTGCGTAGAAAGAACATTATTGCAATTGATTTATTAAATATAAATATGTATTGATCAAAAATTTATAATTTATTAATTTTTGTCGTTTTAAAGTTTGATATTTTTCTTATTTAAAGCAATTTACTTTCAAATCAATTTTCTTTGTGATTTGTAAATTCTAAAGAAATTCGTCGACGAGTAGACTGAAATCTGTCTCCGTTTTTTCTCTTTGCTTGATATTTTGAAGAATTTGCAGCATCGCTTCTTTCGATATAAGATTTGTTTATGTGTTCAGTACTGAAGTTTTTAAGAAATCCGAATTAAAGATTTCTAACAAGAAAAAAGATCTTGAGTAATAAACATTTTGCTACTATTAACCAAACAAACTATTTTAAAAACATAGAAATCCTAAATTACATTATTTCAATATTCTAAGTGCACCTCATGATTCATCAGTATGGCACTGAATATACAAATGCGTCTTGCAGCGAAACAAGTGGCGCTGTAAATTCTTCAAAATATCGAGCCCAGAAGGAAGGAGAAGTAGAAAATTGCACTTCTTCTACTCGCGGCGCTTCCTCTTCCCCCATACGCTCACATATTCTCCTTGATGGCCAGAGAAATCGTCTCCCAAAGAAGAGGAGGAAGAAGTATTGCGAGCGCGGAGAGCGGCAGGAAAAAGTTTCTTCGCGATTACTTTTTAAAAATGGTAGGCAACGACAGTGCCGCTGCGAAAAAGCTCACAGCTCGAAACGGAGGTAGAGATACGTTCGGTTGGGGGAGAAGAAAAAAGAGAGGACAAGCGCCGAATAAAGCAAACGCGCCATCTGGCGGAGAGGAAGCCCCGCGAAGTAAGCGATGAAAAATGCAAGCGAATGGAGCTGAAGAAGGAAAAACAAACGTGAAAGCAGGGGAAGAGAAATTGGCACTTACCCGTGACAAGTGAAAGTTTTCTTGGCATTGCGCGGCAGTGGATGGATGGATGTGTAAGATACTTGAGAGGGCGAATCGAAAAATATCTAAGCATAAATGTAGTATACATAAGTTTATGAGTTGGTTTAGATAAAGTTAATTTTAAATCAATTGTTCATAAATATAATTTTTTTAATTATTACATTAATATTTAAATGTAATAAATTTTGAATACAGTAAGTCCATTTCAGAAACGATTTAGAATTATGAAACTGATATCCGTGTAGATTTATAATATTAATTAGGGACCGCTACGAAATACAATTAAATTATTGGGTTTCCTTTTTTATTACTTTTAAAGTTTACTATTATTATTAATAATCATAAAACTTTTGTTTTGTTGAAGTTTTATAAAATAAAGCTTAAACAAAAGATAAAAAGATGCTTCAATAACCAAAAACGAAATTACCTTTTTGCCTAGTTTTGTTTTCGTACCAGTCCCTGTTATTAATCGCAGTACACACTCGTATACACTCAAGAAACACTGCTCAGACTTAGCTTTTACTTTCCGACGTATAACACGTGGCTACAAAAGCTATAGTATCCGGCTGTTTGTCTTAACTTTTTTCCGACTGAGCTTATTTATTTTAATGTTTCCTTTTTTTCATCCTTTCGCTGTTTTTGTGAGAGAGAGAGAGAGAGAGAGAGAGAGTAGAGAGAGAGAGAGCACGTAAACTTTCCTCTTTGGAAGTTTGTCCCCATACTTTCGAACAATGAGAGCGGTCCTAGGCAATCTCGGCGTTCGTTAATGTATCGCCGTTGTCCTTCGAGGCTAGCTTGGCCTCTGCTGCTCTGTAAGTCTGTGAGTGTAAGGCTGCACAGACACCATGCGACTGTGTGTTTGTACATAGGGACATTCCATTCGGTGCGGTCTAGTTGGTGAATAGAATTCTTTAGCCATCTATTTCCACTGGATAAAGCGCCGGACCAGAACGTTTTTTGCCTGGAAAGTATTAGAACTTAGGAAGCTTATTTATCACGATACAGTAGTTTTACAGTTCGGAGATTTGGAGGGATTTATAAAAAAAATGGCTTCGCAAGGACAAAATTCTGAAAAAATTCAGAACTATGTTTAAAAAACTAAGGTTGATGAGGTAAGGATAAACGTATTTAGAAGTGTATTGTTCTAAGAAAGTTTAA
Source organism: Eupelmus azureus (assembly GCA_030522685.1). Taxonomy (NCBI): domain Eukaryota; kingdom Metazoa; phylum Arthropoda; class Insecta; order Hymenoptera; family Eupelmidae; genus Eupelmus; species Eupelmus azureus. Next base: position 8,433 of record JAPYZA010001092.1, on the reverse strand, counting down.
TTTTATAGATGCATTATTTTAAAAAGATGTGTTATACAAAAAATTACGAAAATGTATCTTTCTTTTTCAAAAATACTTTTAAAACGTATGAAAAAAAGTTTTATTATAGTTTATTATATATTAAAGTTCGAAAGCATTAAATTGTGGTTTAGTCGATATTATTGGGTCACGTGAAATATAACTCTTGGAGAAGTAAATTAGATTATCTTGGTTTGAAAAAATATCATAAAATTCTCAATAATATTCTATTCTTTAAAAATGCTACATTAGATTAATTTAAAAAAAATGTATAAATCAAATTTTAAATACAGTCAAAAAAGCTTAAAAAGTATATATAACAGTATAAAATAAAAATGCATCAGCAATACAGAAAAATACATAAACATTTTTTATGAACAAGAAATTTAAAAACCATTAATTTCTTTCATTAATTTATACAATCAAAATCAATAAATTCATCAGAAAAAACTTTTCCGCAAAAGAAACATATTGTCCCCCAAGAATAATTTTTACAACCACCACAATCCGCGCCAACTTCTAACTTCGAATTTCGAAGGGATTAAAACATTACTTCCCCCGAGCGCTTTAAGAATTTTAATCTTCGCGGGGCCACCATTCGAAGCATAATAGCCCTCGACTCACATAATACCATCGAGTAACGCAGCGCACAGTAAAACGCAACTGCAATACCCCCCTGAAAACGAGAAAGAGAGCAGCGGCAAGCGGCACTCCTGCCGGCGTGTGGCGCAGGTGGCATTTCGGTCTCGCGCGCTCGGGTTTCGCTACTTGTAACATAACCAGCGGTATTGCAAGAATTTTATGGCCCGCGCACAATGTGATGGTTTATGAAGTGAGAATTTTCTAAGAGGATTTTTATGGGAGCTTTTGACCTTTATTGATTAATTTCCGCGTGCGAGCTTTTTTTCTGCGCTGTTGTGTGTAGGTAGAGAGCCCATGTCAGGACTAAAACGTCACTCCGAAAGGTGACTTAATGGCCTACTATAAACTTTCTTTTATGGTCTTCTCGTGTTTGCTGGCTTTTTTTTAGGCTTCCTTTATTATTTTTATTTATTTTTGCCCTTATTAAAAGTTTTGCAGACTATAGTTCGATAAAGGAGAGAAGCTTGTAATGGAACGTAATTGGCAAACTCGAGTGGAAAGAATCGGCGTACTTAGTTTCATTTTTACTGGTTAAAAAGTATTAATTGAACGATTATTGTGCTTAGAGAAAAGTGTTCGTACAAAATGCAAAATTTTTTTTTATCGAATTAAGTTGAATAAAATAAAGATCTTAAAAAGTTTCAAGTCCATATTGCATCTGAGGCTTTCCAGCAAACTGGTTTAGTTATTTTTTGTATTTTCGAGAAATTAGGATTATAGTGTTTAAATCAGTACAAATAATTGATGCTTATGAATTTCGGTAAGATATTATTTAAGCGGAAATATATTTTAAAACTATACGATAATTAAAAAAAATTGGGCAGTTGTTTTTTTATAAATGCTTAATTACCTTGCGGTTTTTATACCAACAACATTAACTTAAAAGTGAAAAATTCTTTTTTACAGAGATCAGGATTTCTAGCGAAAAAAAATGTAGTGAAAGAAATTAGAATTGTAGTGGAATATACAATTTATTTACTATTAAAACACTGGCCATAAGTTATATTAGTGGCTATATATAAGTGTTTAAATATATTTTTTATATATAAGTGTTTAAATAAAAATTTGATTTTCTTTTAAATTATTTGTTTTTAATATATAATTCTTTTCAAATAATGATAAAGATTAGGATTGACTACTTATAGAATATCTATATTTTTGTGGCTTCCAGTAAAATAACTTACAGCCAGTTTTTGAGTTTCAGAGAATTATGTGACTAAAGTTTTGTACTAACTTCTTGAATAGAAAGAAAGTGAGATAAAATAATATCATGCTCGTTAAATAAGGGATAAAACACCTTATTAAACCCAACATTAATCTTTAGTAATAGTCACCTTTTTTATTCATGAAAATATATAAAAGTATATTGTTTTATCGACTTACGTTATCTAAGGAAATAGTTTAAATTTAAATTTTATTGTAGATGTAATTAAACTATAGTATCAAATACTATATTACAAAAAGTTTTATTTATACTCAAATTCAGAAACCACTTTGTTTATATCTAGACAAGTTTTAAAATTCTTACTGGTTTCGAGAAAATACATTCCGTTAACAAAACAGGCTATTAATTTTTGTTTAGAACAATATTGTATAACATTTTTTTACACATTATTTGATAAAAATTGATTGTTCAAATATAAAACGAATCTAAACCATTAAGATATTAAAAACTGAAATCAAGCTTTATCTAAACACATTAATTGAAGTGTTTATTATTTAAAAAATATGAAAATTTTAAATAACGAAAATGAAAAAATATAGTCCAGCAATTTTACTTTTATTTTACTAATTTACTAGCACGTTTGTTTATCTAAAAATTTAAAGAAATTAAGAACTCTCATTAAAAATTTTTTGACACCTGAGAGGCTATATCGAACCGGGCCATCGTGCCGTGTAGAATAGCATTTCCATTTTTCTCACATCCTTTTATCTTGGGTTATAAATTCTAGAGCTGCGGGTTCCATTTCGTTCGACTATTATTCTTCCATAGTCACCGACGGACGAAAGCCTCGCGGTTTTTTAAAATCGTCAATTCCCGTACTTGCACTTCGATGCATTGCTGTCAAGCGCATAAAAATCAGCCGATAAAGTGCGGTAAAGTCGGCAGGAAATATTGCATATTAAGCTAGAAAGGAGTGCGGATGGGCTAAAGAATTTACATCTATAAAAATTTTAAGGACGGCCATTTATAATCGGCTTTTTAGATTGTATTTCGTTATCTATTGAAATATTATCTATAATTTTGTAAAATAGGTTTTTCTTCATATAATACAATATTATGATGATTAGGTTGCATTTACATTTCAAACCTAAATCTTTTAAAGCTATGTAAACAAAAAGTATTTAAAAGTTTGTAAGTTTTCAAATAATTATATCATGTATCTTAAAGACCTCAAATCTAAAAAAATAATTTTTTGTTTCAAGAATGAGAACGCATAAAAGATGTTCTTTTAATTTCAATACGATTAGCTCATTGCTCAAATGAATTTTCAGATCGCTTTAAAAAATCTTATTCAATGAGGCCAAACTGAAAATGAGCCAGCAAATCACTGGATGAAATAGACGTATCTCAGTGAAGAGCGCGCGTGTTTCTGATTTCGCAACGACACACACCCCCACAAACGCGCGTGACCAAAACATCGGACTGTCACTTCTGCAGTTCGGTCAACGATGCATACATAATTTAAGCGATGTAGCGCGTATGATTAAATTAGAATGGCGTATTCACACAAAATTTCTATCCACGTCGCGGTGGGCATGGATAATTTGCGTGCGAATCATCTGGTTCGCGCGAGCTATAAGGAAAGAACGTTGTCATGAGCAAACACACGATCGCGAGCACTGATGGTTCAGGCATAACGTGTAGTTGATATACGTGCGCTTAAATTAGGATTAATTATTGTTTGTTTTATTGTGTGAGATATTTTATATTATTAATTTGTCTGAAATAGTTTTAATTAATTCTTCGAATTGTCAGTGTTGTTTGTGTAAAAGAAATTTTGAATGCATTTATTGTTATGACTTTATTTATGAGTGATACAATTTTTGTAAATTATTAGCAGAATTCTTAAGTATTACAAAAGAAGATTTCAAATTAAATTATCTCAAAACATCAATTGCTAAGCTTAAAGGAAATAGAAACTGAAATAGAATTAATTTTGTTCGTTAACGATTAAAAATAAATGAACCTAACAATATTTCATTTAAGGTTACAATATTATTCGTTGTAAAAAGTAATTTAATCATTAAAAACAAAATAGTTAATATTTAACCGTAAATTAACAATCCAAAAGCTTTAACTTATAACGAGGTAAGGATTCCAACAGAAGGAAATAAAATTGCACGGATGCGGGAAATCGAACCCTCGTTCTCTATGCTCCATGCAGTGAAGTATTCTAGCAATGCTGCATTGGCAAACTCGTTCACTATATAATGCCTAACGGTGTCATCTTACCGATAATATCGAAACCCTCGATCGCACAGACTATCTTGAAATTCTCTACTCGTTATAAACTATTTAAAAATACGTACGTAAACTAAACGATCTAGTACATGAAAATCCGACTTTTTAAAATTAAAATCTGCTGAAACTAAGAGGAATAAATATTATTTACGGTATCTTTGACTATTCGTAAATAATTGAAATAATATATTCCGATTCAAGAAGTTTATACTCGCATAAGAAGTAGTTTAAAACTCGAGCGAAGCAGTGTATCGAAAGATATTTTTTGATACTTTGGATATATATTGCATTGCAAATATTTTCAAAATGCGTATCATTTCACACATACGGAATCAAAAACTATAATACATTTATTTCATAGCTGTAATCACAATATTTTTAAACAACAAAATAGAAAAATATTTAAAAGTGTCAATACAAAAATTGAATTTCTAATATTCTTCTTATACAAACACGACTCAATGTCCATTAAAAACAAAAATTTCAATCAAACGTATTTACTACAACTACAGTCAATAAAACCAGCCAAATTAAAAATTCAAAACAAATCCATCAAACTAAAAAACTAAAAATCACCAAGAAAACCACAAATCCAGCAAGCATTACCGCATCATCGTTCGCTTACACAACTACCCGATTCCAACTGTAATCGGCGAACGCTCATGGAGTATTAATGCGCTTCAGAATGTATTAATATAAGCTTTGGCCAAACCACCCAGCCAGAAGCATTAATACACGTCGGGCTTGCTCTCAGGCCCTCCCAGCGCCCGTGACACATTAATTACGAGATTACAATTTGCATAGTTCCATTGCACTCGTCCGCGAGGCGGCGATGACGCGAACGCGCGCGCACTCCTAACTCGACCATTCCGTCTCGACGCACATAATAAAGTTCTCCGTCAAGTAAAGCAATTAAATTACCGTTAGCCACTTTGTCGTCTGGCACACTGAGCTCTCTAAAATATTAAGTCGCAGGAAGTTAAGTATGCGGGGACGTAGACGCGCTGCTAATGCTCTTGACTTGCGCGCGCCTGCGAGAGAGAGAGAGAGAGAGAGACGGGCGAGATTGTCGAATCCGAGCTCGAAACTTTGCGTGATCATCAGCGCTGTAAGCTAACAGCTATTTCCGCTGGGGATGGATTCTATTAATTAGGGGTTGGACTGTATTAATCGTGATGATGGATTGAGATGTTGGACACGCTTGATTTTTGAGCGGGCGTGAACGATGGATCGAGAGATTTTGGTGCTTACGTTGATGAGGGTGTTTGATTATGGTCTGGTTAGAGGCTGTTAAGGAGAGAAGGGTCAGAGTTGGATTGTTTTGTTTTAAAAATTTATGGAGTTTTAATTATGATACAAAATCAAGGCGATCAAAATTAAAAAATCAATTTAAAAATCCAACAACTAATGCATATAGTTACTTTAAAAGAAGCTTAACAAGTCTAATTAAAATAATATTCCGAAACAGAAATCTACAATCTTTCTCACCGCATCTCACTAATACAATACAATCCTCCCTCGTCGATTAACCCACTACCATTCTAAACAAATCTTTACCACTCCCCCCTCTCTCCTTCTCATCCCGCAAATCCGTTCGACCGGTAAACAGCGAGCCCCGGCTCGATTATCCTCTAATCAGCGTTTCTCTTTTCCCGCCGAACCTCCTCATTAATCTCTCCTCCAACCTGCCTCGCTGCGCGCTCTCCACCTCCTGCCGCTGGCAAAGAAATAGATTATCGCCGGCGGATCGCTCGTCGAGTTTAATTCGAGGAGAGAAGCGGCCCCCAAAGCGTGTACGGCCGCCTGTTCTCAAAAGCAATTACAGGGCCGAGGCGACGCGATTAATTCGCCGGCCGTCCTCCTTTCTTCCTGCGGCGGCGCTAGCCACCCTCTCCCGCGAGGACCATTCGCTCAGAGAGCCGAGACTAATTGCGACTGGATATGCCGCTTGGCGGGCGCTTCTTGCGGCTCTGCCATCGTTCGCGCGGTAATGAGGATGACGCGAGTTTTTCAGCGGGCTGTCTTTGTGAAGTGTGGCGCGCGCCGTTTTTGCGCCGGGTTTTGCGGATGGTGGGTTATGAGGGATGGCGGATTTTTCGTTAATTGACTGAGTGGTAGGGTATTGTTGTGGATTGCGCTTGTGAATTGAGGTGGAGGTGGTAGTGCGAGAAGGGATTTTAGCGTATTTCGGTGGATTAATGTTATCTACTAGTTTATTTCGTAAAGGGAACTGAATTGAAATGTATATTAGGAAAGAAATTAATGTACTCTGCATGCATCTTCATTTGAACTGTATTATTCCACTTAATTTGCCGCTGATACACAGGCCGAAATTCGGTTAAAATCACTGCGCACTTTTCCCGCCAGCCGCAATCTAAAAGTTTCCGTTGTCGGACACGAGTTCCAGTCATTGGACATAGGCGCACACTCAGGCCTAGCCTTTTCTTCGGCGTGATTGATCGAATGCTCAATTACTGTTTACGAACTACTGGTCCATGTCTAACTACTTGAGAGGACGGCTTGAATGATCGCGCGAATGACTCACATGTGTCTCCTTGTTTCAATATCCTCTCGAGGCCGGGCGGAGCGTATGTTATTTTATATTACTTCCTGCGAGATGTATCGTTTCTTATTTGTGAAAAAAATTGCATTTGTGATACTGTGTTTATATAAATAAAATTTATATAAAATTATATCAAGCGTGTACAAAAGTAAATAAGTAAAGGAATTCAATCCATTATTTTATTAAAATATTACACTAGCGCCGCAGAACGGCAATAGCATCTCGCAAAAATTAATAACAAACTGACCGCCAGTCATAAAGTATCCGAAATTTTTATCGACAATTACGCTGCGAGACAAAGCACACCTTTTTCTTTATGTCCCCAGGCCGCACAATTTCGTGCGGCGCGGAAACTTTTAATTAAGATCTCACTCTCTGGCGGCGCCGTTTCCAATTGGTCCTCCAATTGCAACCGTAAAAGGGACTTTGATTCGGACCGCTCTATAACGCAAACGACCGCTCGCGTTTTTGCCCCCCTCGCGTTTTACGAGAGGCCGGCTGCGAGCACTAAAAATCCGTCGCGTTTAAGCACGCCTGCTCTCTCTCTCTCTCTCTCTCTCTCTCTCTCTCTCTCTCTCTCGCGCGCGCGCGGAAGACTATTTTCTTTTGAATAAAGTCCGCGAACGTTGAAAAAAGATGCGGAAAATAACCTGCCAACAGTAGATTTAGCATCGGCGCGCGAGGACGATAAAAGTAAGGGCGCGCACGAAGAATAGGCCCGTGCGCGCGCGCGGAGTTGAAAGCCTTCGACGAGTGCTGTGAATTATGGTTATCGAGTTGGCCGGATGCCTTCTTTAGGATAGATAAATGCCGGCCGTAAGCGGGAGTTTGCAGACGCTTTGAATGATTGGGGGAAGCTTGATTTGTCGCGAATACGGATCGTTCTTGGCTTTGATTATGGAGTAAGTGGTGGGATGGGAAAGCGGATTTTGCGATCTTAAAACTGTAAGATTTCATGTTTGTGCTACTATTTGCGTTAAAGACTTGTACTTTATTAGGACAAGTGTTGCGTTGAATTGACAGTTTAATTAATCGATTTGAAAATATGCATTAATAAATGTTTTCTGAAATATTCTTTATTAAAAATGTATTTCTTTCTTTTGTTACAGGTAAATACTTTATGGTCCATTTCTATTTATTTAAACTACATAAAGGCTTCCTAAATGTAAGTACTACATTTTATTTTAGTTCGCACTCGTATTATCAGATAGAACGTTACTATCTAAAATCAACGTCTGAAACTTTCTGATTTGGATTTTCAGTTTTGAATGAGGCATTTGAAATTTATGAGCTTTAACTTTTATCGGAATTCAATTGCTAGAATTGCGTAGCTACGTTTACTGTATTTGCATAGCTTTCTGAAATACGGCGAAATTTTGAAATACTAAACTATCGCTATTGATTTATCGACTAAAGAAACTAAAGAACGAAAAAGAAAATGAAATCTTTTTTTTTAAAATCTATATCAAAATAGTCTATCAGAAAATTATTTACTGGTTATTTATCACAATGGCGGGAGACATTAGTTTCAGGACGATAAGCGAAGTTGATGATATTGTGACCGTAATATTGCTAGTTATAACTAACCGTCTTAGATGACACAATGCTATGCATGAATTCATTATCTTTTTCTTATAAAACTGTATGAAAAAGAGAAACTTTAAGATCTGAATAATATATCTATAAATGTTCTAGTGACATATTTTACAGATAAAATTTAATTATAGTAGCCCAAAGAGAAGAA
>JAPYZA010001090.1:3640-28874 GCA_030522685.1 Eupelmus azureus | reverse complement strand
AACTGCGACTTGGATTAATGATTTTTATAATTTGTATGTTTTTATATACTTACTAAAATTGTATTAATCAATAAAGTAGCAGATTTTTTAACGATTACAGTGCTCGATCTTATTATAAGGTAGACTAGTATATATTTAATTTGAGGATTGAAAAAATAAAAATACCTTCGAAGAGTATAAATTTTAATCTTATTTTATTATCTTAATATAAAAATAATTAAATTTTTAACGTATGCTTAGATACCATAGAAAAATACATAATTAAATACGCGAAAAAAATGTAATTTACACTACTTCACTAGCGGTTATTTTAACATTCATTATCAAGGCCGCCTATAAGAGTACATAAGGCGGTAAAAACGCTTTTACCACTAATACGAAATAATCGTAACAAAAAATAAAAATCCAACCGATAACAAACTACAATATCTAAATCTGAAAGAATGCAAAATCACTTATTCTACGTAAAAAGTACACTCTTTCAGTTTTAGACAGAAACAAGACGATCGGAATTCCCTCCCGTCAAAATTCCTCAGAACATCACCGATTCCCAAACCCATCATTTCCAACAATCCCCCAACCTAAAACCAAATCAATTCCCAATTAAACTCTCGGCCAATCTATAATCTCCCCTCATGCTTATCACTTTCATGAAAACACTTCCCTCTCAATCCGGCAGCCTCCAGCGAACCCACACCGAATCCGCATTTTGCCACAGCCCAAGAAGAAGAAAAAACAGCGCTATATCAAACTACGTAAAAAGTCGCTTATCGGAGGCGCGAAGCTCGCTGTGTATATAGGGTGTAAAGTGTATAAGCGCGCACGCGAGCTGCCTAGAACTTGCGAAATGCGCGCGAAGAGCGGGAAAACCGATCGTCAGAATAATAGGATTCATTAGACTGGCTTTTATCAGACAGCCAAGTGCGCGCGCTCGTCGATATACGCTTTGCTTTTGTCGTCGGTCAGTGGAATTTCGTGGGATGTATTAATTAGTTGGATGGTTTGAGAGATCGTCTGAATTGTTAAATATATGTCAATGTCATGTTGTGAAAAAAGATTCATGAAGCGCTTTTGTTGTTTTGCGTACGTGGTGGTGTTGGTGGAGGCCAGGAAAACATCGATTAATACCATTTAGATTTTAATGCTTTTAAAAAGTAGAGATTTTAAACTGTATACGAGCGATTTGAAATGCAGATGCAAAGCGATTATTAGCGCGCGAGATTCAGGGCTGGTGAGACTATTTATCGTAACAGATGATTCATTTGCGGTTTTATAAATTTATTATTTATCTTTCTTCGAAATCGCAGGTTTCAATCGGCTCTATTTTGATGTAATATTCTGAATAACAGAATTCTTCGCGTCGATGTCATTGTATGAAGGAAGCTTAAATCATCATGCGGTCAACCTAGTTTAAAAAAAATTATCCCAAAACAACAAAATACCATGGAATTTATTAGTAAACCTGCTACTTCATAATCATTTCCAATATAGCTTCCAATCACTGATACTAACATTAAACAAGTAGCCGGAAAAATTTGTTTACGACATTAAAAAGGCCAGAGGTCGCATCCCTGAGAGAAGGTTCGCTCTATTAATGCCGAAAGTAGGGCATCGTCGAAGAAACGGCCAAGAGACATTTCTTTCGATGCATCGCTTGAAAAGATTGATATCCGCTCACTGATTTCCGTCTTTCTTCCTTCGTTAATTTCATTAATTACGCTTTGCAGCTTGTTAAAGGGTGCGCCGGAGAATTCACTTAATAGGGGACGATTATTCATCTTTAATAAAGTTTGTTGTTTATTAGTAATTGAGATTTGCAATAAGTCTGCAGGCAGAATCAATAATCGTGGAGAAATAATGTATATTTTTAGTTTATGTTTCAGCTATGAGGTTTCTTAAAGAATCAAAATTGGCTTTATAATTGGAAATGTATGCATTTCTACTAAATTGAAATTTGTTATAAAAAATATTGAATTTGATTTGTGACTGCACAGAATGTTATAATATTACTAATTAATTATAAAAACTAAAATATAAATTAAAAAATTTTTTCAATTGTTTGACAACCTTGCAAATACTTCGTAAAAAGATGAATATAGAATGTGTACTTATTTACTAGAACTGCAAATGATTGATCACCTTTGTAATTAGTAAATAACTAAAATTAATCCTTTAATAAATTCAGAGTATTTATTTCTCGAAAAATCTCAATACCGAACAATTGTATATGTATATTTTCTAAAATATTTATGAATAAAATTATTATACAAATCCTTAGACATTTTCAAATAAAATTACTATGCAAATCCTTCTCTTCTTTTTTTTAAATAATTTTTCATACTTTTATTTAGTCAATTAAAAAAGAAACAAACACCATCACTCCATTCACAATCATTCTACCTCGCAATCGCCACTTCTGCAAACTCCTCAAACAAGAAAGCATTGGAAAACCAAGGGAAGCCCTAAAAAAGGAAGCGCCAGCCTCGCTCATCCCGGGAATTGTTTTTTCCGACAAATCACTCGCAGATCCCGACCGAGCGTTACATATACGCGCCGATCGCAAATTCGCTGATCCTTATTTAGATCCGAGCGCCGATGTGTCATATCCGAGTGTCACCGTAAAGCCAGCGTTATGCGCTCTCTTAGCTCGCATCCTTATTGAACGGTTTTTAGTCAGCGCTTACGGCCTCCAAGGCTAACGAATGCGGCATGGCTTTTTTTTATTTTCTATTGTATAGGTAGGTGGATGTGTGGATGCTTTGGTACAGGTGATTGTTGTGCTGCATCGTTTTGTTCTGTATGGGTGTAATGATAATGCGTTGGGACATGGTTTTGGGAAGATGGTGATGTAGATGGGAGAATCGGATTTGATTTTATTGTTCATTTTCAATTTTTATCCGTATTATTGTTTGAGTGTTTTTGAGGCTCTATTATGAAATAGTTTATCTAAATACTGACAATAACAATCTTGTTACGGACATTCAAAACATTTGTATGTCACTATGATGAGCGTGTGTGATGTGTATGTGTGTGATTGTACGACACTGCATTATACATATATATAATACCTTCATTAAAAAAGAAAGAAAACTTTATGAACAATAACATAAATGTTAATGCAAATATACTTTAAAATTAATATACACATATATTGGCTCTTGGACAAAAAAAAATTAACAGCATAATATAATATGTAAATTGAAAACAAATAAATTGAATAATAAAAAAATTCCAAACTTGATTTTGCGCTATCTTCTAAAATACCCATTAAGTTTCAATAATAATCAGATGCAACGCTTCAAATCTATTTGCAAACACTCATTAAAGCCGCTTAATAACAGGCACAATAGTCACTGTCTACGATCTAGTGGGCGAGAAAAAAGTTTCGCTTCCTGCTCTCTCACGAGTGCAAGCTTAGTAACGCATCTTAATAGGCGCCTTGTTTATATATGCAGAGCTTATGCACATAAGCGTCCAGTTAGAGCAAAACGATATTTTGCATTTCGTGCTAAGAATACTAGAATTTCCGACTGCGGAGATAAATCGGCGACTGTTCGCTCCCATTGTCTCTGATTTGAAAACGACTTGGAATAACAGAGTTCAGACACAGTGTATTTGCGATGTACTCTGTTTCAATTTGAATTTTGTTTTTTTGGAGTGATAATAAAGTGGTATTATCGTTAGGAAATGTTATTATTATTCGATAAATGCTTGAGATAAAAACGGAAGAATAAAGTTTTTTTAAAAGGATATCTTGTGTATGCTACTATCATTTTTATGGATACAAGAGAAATCTAATGATGTATGATTGATGTATTAGAAATTAAAATGTATAAGTATTGATCCCACAGTGAAATTCTTGGATACAAAACATATTTAAAAAATGAATATTAAGTACTAGATAGGGTAGAATTGTACAATTATCAAGATAAAAATTCAGAAATTAATTAATTCTTACGGAAGCGACTAATATTTGTTAACTTCTAAAACGCCGTTTAAGCTGAAGTAAAAACTTAATTTGCAAGTCGTTTGAATCACAGTTTCATCTATAATCGATAGTACTTAAGAAATGATTCAAGAATAAAAAATTTCATTTTTCAACTTTTCGAGTATCAAATACCGGCTTTCAAATCCAATATTAAAAATTTATTCTGAACTATTGGTTCCCTACTTGTATGCAAGTAAACATTGTAGGCGGCGTTAGAATTATTTTTATCAATGGCGACATATGTGACTAATCGTATTATTCGTAGTAACTGATTGATCAGACTACATAAGGATTATGAATATTTAAACTGAAAATTAATAAAATAATTCTTGAAATGGTAATAATAGTAATACTGATCGTACACTTTAGTGATGATATAGTAATAACGATAAGTAGTAATAATAGTTAAACTATAAAAACTTGGCATTAAATTTTATTTTTTATGATTTCACGTTTATCAATTATGACATTAAAAACATTTCTAATAAATCTTATAAATTCTTATTATAAATGAAACAAAATAGAAAAAATCAGCTGTAGTTCTTTTTACCACACGTGATTGAGTTTCGGTGAAATTTCGGTCTTGCTCATCGCAGTGTAAAAAAGTTAATTTTAAGATCGATAAAAATAAACTCAGTTATTTATCGTTTTCCGCTCTAAAAAAAGTATTCTATACAGTCCAACAATCGCATCATCAATATACAAATAATACAGTATAATCTGAAAATCATCCCGCACAAAACCTACACAACTGTTAAGACCCTACGTCTAAAATTCATCGCCCAACGTCACGGGTAAATTTTATCACATCTCTAATTCAGAATTCACATAATTACTAATAATAAATTTCCAAACTAACACCAGCGCGCGAAGAAAATACTAAACAAAGCTCGGTGATAATCCATCAGAGCGAACGATAGAATCGGCCTGGCGCCCCGCGTGCGCCACTTTCGTAGAATTTCGATAAATAACCCATACCACAGAGACAAACAGCCAAAGAAGAAGAAGAAGAAAAAGAAGACGGCGGTGGGAAAGCCGAAAGAGAGAGAGAGAGAGAGAAAGAGTGCAGAGTTTTATCGGTAGCTAAGCGCGAACGAGCGCGTGGAGGGAAAACCTTCAATGTCAGGGCGGGGTGGAGGGGCTGGAGAGCATAAATGATCCGCTGCTGACCGCCTGACTTACATGTCTGCGAGTCGTCTGAGCGAGATCAGTTGGCGTTTGCGTGAAGAAGAGAGGTGCTAGCTTGCCGAGGCGCGATTCTGCGCTGGATTCCGAGGGATCGGTCCTGAACTGAGGTACGACGGGGCGAGGGCGAGGGAGGATTTAGTGAGAGGTTGAGGGTAGCGATGTGGTAATGAGCTTCGAGGATTGTTAAGCTAGAGTTTTTGTGCGCGCGGATAGTTTTGGGGATGGAGCTTTGTTTCGGTTGGGGAGGCAGTTTGGAAAAAGTAGTACAGTTTTGGTATTAGTTACTGAACTTATTGGTAGAGCTGTAGTTGACTCGAGAAATTAGAAAAAAATTAATTTTATAATTGATTATTTAAGGTAGTATAATGTAAGTTTTATAAATCGATGATGTAAATTCTTTCTGCATTTTCTGTACTTACAGTAGAATTTTCGGTAATGTATAGTAATTTCTTTTTAGACTTTTAAAGTCAATCGGACAGTTTTACTGATAAGTATATATATAAACTTTTATTATCAAATATTCTTCTCTGTAAGTAATTTCTGCGAAAATTTGCGAAAATCATAACATTGGTTTATTGGAATTTGCGAATTCTTATTTTTAAATCTTAGAAAAAATTTAATTTTTGCTATAACAATAAATTTCTAATTGGGCTTATACATTTGTGTTTAAATAAATAAAAGAGGATGTAGAGAATCTTATTAGTATTGTGTGTTAATTAACATCCGATACTTTTGTAATTTGTAATAAACAACGTAATATTATACTGCAAATATATTCGAGTACATAATTCTGAATAGATTTTTATTTTGTTAAATACGAAGACATAATCAAAGTTTTGTACAGTTACAATTATTTAATTGAATTAAATTCATAAAAATTAGTGTTTACAAAAAAGATTTTATCATCACTACAAATTATTATTTGCGAAAAATATAAAATTTTGTAGATAAGATATAAGAATACATAAATAAATTTTTTGAATTTAATGTTTGTAAAAAATATATATTTAATACAAATTTTTTGTGAAAAAAAAAATACAAAAGTATCGTATATAAAATACGTTCAACGGAAAATAAATTTTAAAAGTGTTAAAAATTATTATATATAAAAGTAATAAGTGAACAGTGTTTTCCTGGATAAATGAAATGTGTTACATCGGCAAATGTGATAAAGTTAAAAAATAATCTGTTAATATAAAAAGTTTTAGTAGTGATAAAGTTATTGCGAAAGCTTACCCTTGCGAAACAGTTTATCGTATAGTTCACGCGTATCAAAGTTTTAAAATAATAGTATATCAATTTATAATGTATAATCGCTCATCTTTGTGCTGTACTATATTTGAAACTATTTTGAAAATTATAGAATATTTTAATTGGTTTTTGCCGATTCTACGAAAATTTCTAACCTTAGGCGCAAAATAGTACCATCTTTACTCTTGTGTAACGAGATTTATATTTAAATATGTAATAAATAGTATTATTTACGTATGCACTATTAATGTTCCTTTGTAAAAATGTATTAAAATATTCATATATTTTAAAACATATTTTTTAAAGCGATTTTTTTCCAATTGTAGTAGTTGCTTACTTCGGTGTGATTTTACAAGTTTGATATTCTTCAATATTTTGTATTTTTCTACCTTCAATTAGCCACCAAATTAAGTTCATCAATTGAATTTATTTTTTTTATTTTACTAATTTTACAATTTTACTTTTCAGAGACCGGAAGCAAATCGAACGAGAAACGAAGAAATAATCGAGATGTTGGCGCTGTTGTTAGTTGGCGCGCTGCTCGGCCAATCGGCCTTGGCCAAACCGACGGCCAACTGTGTTGAGTTCTGCGATGACCAGAGCGCAGTCGGTGTAACCGGAGGTGTCAAGACCGGCGGTTACAGCAGCTATTCCAAGTCCAGCTACCGGGCTGGCTACTCTAGCGGCAGCAGTTACGGCTCGTCCGGTGGCCTCGGCTCAGCCGGCAGCCGCCTCGAAAACTTGGACGATTCTACGGTGGGCGTCGGTGCCGTCGGTATCGACACCAACCGTCCTGGCAGCTGGCAAGACCAAAAGCACTATGTAACCGACGATGGTCATGGCGAGATGAAGTACAAGGCCGGTCAGACCGTTACTAATAATGGATACTCCAAGTTCGCTGAGCACAGCTACCGCTACGGTACACACGATAAGCACTTGCCCACCGCCAATTCCCAAATTCTCAGTCTGGATGAGTTCCAGCGCGAGGCTCAGGGCATACGCAGCCGCATCGATAGATTCATGAGTAGCTTTAACTTTGCTTCTGGCTCCTATGTCAGCTCGGCAATGCTCCAGGACTTCAAGGTCCAGGCCGGCCAGATCAACAGCCAGTTGAACAACGTCTGCAACCAGGTGGATGTGGGTAGCTCCATGTACCAGCAGATGCAGCAGATGATACAGCAGTTCCAGCGAGACGTTGAGCAAAGGCAGCGCCAGATGGAGGCTATGGTCTTCTCTAGTTCCAGCACCAGCGAGAGTTACTACCAACAGCCTTATCATTCCACGAGACCAGCTCCAGTTCAACAATACCCAACAGCTGCTCCATCCGTTAATGAGGTGGCAATTGAGCAGCAACGGGTTTTCGAGCAAAAGTTCAGCGAAGTCCAAACGCAAATCAGCAGCTTCTACCAGAACTTTAATAAGCCTGAGATTAGCTCCCAATACCAGCAGAACCTCAATAGCCAGGTTGAACAGATCATCCAGCAGCTAAACAACTTGAGTTACCAGGCCGTGCAGAACGAATCTGCTCGTATCATGATAACTCAAGCGAAAAAGAGCTTTGAGGACTACGTTCAGAGGGTTCGTAGTCACATCCAGGAATTGGAGCGTAGGGAGATCGAGAAGGAACAGAGACGCAAGGCAGAGGAGGTGAAGATTATGTTGGAGAAAGAGAGGCTCGAGATTCAAAAGCGGGATGAGGAACATGCCAGGATCGTGGCCGAGCAAAAAAGGCAGCTTGAGCTGGAGGCAGCGAGGTACGCGGCGGAGAAACAAAAGCATACCGAGCTTAAGAACAAGCTTGAGTATGAGCTGAAGAATACCCAAACGGCGGTAACACAGCCAGCTCCCCAGTATGCTGTTCCCCAGTACTCAGCTCCCCAGGTAGCGACGCAGCGACCTGTGAGCGGAGGTTCGTTTGAGGTTCATGGATCCAGCTCTTATCAGCATCGTGTCTCCGGTTCGATCGGAGCCCAGGGTAGTACTTCGGGATCCTATGTTAATCAAAGACCAATAGTTCATAAACCTCAGCCAGTCTTGCAACCACACATCGATCTCACTGCCGCTTTTGGCCAGCTCCAACAGGATCTCCAAAGGCTCGAGAACGAGGTTAACCAGTTCAACATGTACACGATGCGTCTGACCGCCTCCAACAGCGCCAGAATTCAAAGCGAGGCTGAGCAGCAGGCCGTGATTCTCCGGCAGAATCTCAAGCACCTCTGCGATACGAGCAGCCAGTACCAGAACCAAAACGTGCTGTCCAGTGCCGAGGCTCTACAGAGACGCTTTGAGCAGATGGTCAGCAACTTCGAAACTCAGGCGGCATCGTATTCTGTGTCATCGGGATACTCCTCTGAATCATCTTACGGTAGCTCTGGTAGCGTCAGTACAGTGCACTCCCCGTCTATCAGCAATGTTGAGTACACCCACTCCAAATCCACGGAGGTCGAGGTTGGACACAGGCCAGCCTCTGCCTCAAGATCCGGTTACAGCTCGTCCTCTGGATACAGTTCGGCCGGTGCTTACGGTTCCCAGGTGGATGACCAATTCAGCAGCGGAATAATTGATCTCGGAGGTGGCTCGAACCAGCAACAGGTAGAGTGCGTGGAACAGTATGCTGGGCAGCCCTGTGTCACCCAACCCAGGAGATACAGACGAGACGTCGGAGGTAATTAAGAGAGGGACTGCGCAGGAGGCGACGTTCACGCGCCACATTCTAGAGCTTAGTCGGTGCTGAGAGAATTTTATTTTTTATGATATTTAGAAATTTATCATTGCGTTATTAGCTATTTTGTGGAAACATGTCTATTAGAACTAAACTTTACTATGAATCTGTTGTAAAATTCTCTTAGTAAAGAGCGCGTGATGTAACTTTGATAGGGTAGATTTGATAGGATCTATTACGCAGAATGGAGTATTAAAGATCATGCGTTGGGGTAATCAAGATGCGCTTTAAAATATATTAAATATTGTTCAAGATGGCGCTTGTATCATTGTTATTTTCTTTAGAGGATATAAACTATTTGCGTAATTTCGAAGACCTATGCCGAAGTATTTTTTCTTTCTCCCTTGCTAATTTTTTTCTCATGTAGAATATACATTCTTTTGTACGACCATTCACCGTTCGCCTTTTAGATGACTAGCCATAATCCATTGCAAAACCAATGATCTGTGCGTCTGTAGGAACAGATTCTAAACACATGTAAAACGATAACGAGACTTTGCCACGAATTATGCGCCTTTTACATTTAATTTAGGCAAATTCATATTTGTAATTTTTTTTATAAAGTATAAATAAAACATGTTATTTTACCATTTCACATGTCGCTTTCATTTTTTATTCTTTATTTACCATTTCTCCATGATTGCTTTTTTCACAGTATATTACAGGTGGTAGCTTTGGGGTTGCGCTATTCTGGTTCGAGTAATATACTTAAAATTTTTTGTTTATATTTTGTATGTATTATAATACTATATGTTCTAAAAATAATTTCATGGGTATCTAACAATATGAGAATCGCAATTTATCACCTATCAATGATCAAAGGCAAGTTTTTTGTTATTCTACTATGATATGACTTTTATAAGTTCCAAATTAAAAAGCTTGTAATTAAATTGATTAATAAATTATGCTTGTTTAATACTAATAATAATTTTAATTCACTAATTTTAATCTTTGAATAAAACTAGTTAGCACAATATTAATTGATTTTTTTATACTAACACTTCAACATAACAATTAATAACATAGTTTTTATGTTTCATTATACTCTGATAAATTTTAACGATCTCTCTTTTTTTCTGAAATCAATACTTCAACCTCCGATCGCAAAGTCCAAAAAAAATTTTCTGTTTCAGAAGACTACGAACCCTATTACGAATCAAACCAGCGCCACCAACCCATTTTCGATGAATTTTCCGATTACGCCAGAAACGAAGAGTTCGAGCCTTACGCACCTAATGTGGATGATTATACCCAGCAACATGCTTCGCCATATGACTCCTATAATCCTGAAGACGATCTCTCACAACGCGTTGGACCGATCGCATTACCACGAGAGCATCAGCCCACTCGAAACGACAGAAGGCCAGCTCAGCCGTCAAGTAGAAATCTCCAGGGTCATCCAGATGCAGATTTGACCCAGCAACCAGGTGCTATCGATGATTACTATGCGCGCCAAAGCTCGCGGGATCAGTTCGGTCGACAGGTGAATCCTGGACGATCAGGATTAGAGCAACAAACCGAAGATTTGTCTCAACAGCACGTTAGTTATGGACAAAATGAGGACTATGAGTCGCTTCAGAAACCGCGTAGTCAAGTCAGTCGTCCGGTGACTTCTGAAAGATCAGAACTACACCGTCAGACCGAAGATTTATCTCAGCAAACCGAAGATTTGTCTCAGCAGCACATTAGTTACGGTCGAAATCAAGACTACGAGTCACTTCAAAGACCGCGAAGTCAAATACTTGGAACAACGCAATTGTCGACTTCTAATGTTGACGAAGGTCAAAACGAAAATTCGCAAACTAATTCAAAACCTGGATACGAATCGGAGCAGCCGCATTATCCATCTAGGCCTCAGGATGAATCACGAAAACCACAACGTCCCTTGCCTTTGAGCAAACCAGAGTCTGGGGATTTCACTTTGCAAAAAAGTGGCTTTTACGATTATCCTGGATCCAGTGAGAAACCTGGGTTGAATCAAGAGTCACGATACGCTACTCCATCGTACTATGATGAACGCAGAAAACCTCATACTCAGACGACGACTGAGGAACAAACTGAAGAACCGCAAAGCGTTCGTCCTATAGGATCGTTTGAAAAATCAGAATCCGCTCAACAATCAGGTGATTTCACTCTCGAGAAAAGTGGTTTCGATTACTATCCTGGTCGCAGTGAACGACCTATATTGATCGGACAGAGCCACTCTTCTACGCCGTCCTACGAATTTGGAAAGTCTGAGTCAACAACAGAAAAACCACAAACTATTAGATCCGCAGAAACTCAAATATCAGAGTCGATTCAGAAACCTAAAGATTTGACTCTTGAGAAAAGTGGCTTCTACGATTATCCGAGGCAAAGCGAAAAGCCTGAATCCCGTGATAAAACGGAGCACGTACGTCCTTTGGTTTCCGATAATTTACAATTGACTCAACAAAGTGAACAAGTTTCTCAACAAGAAAACATCTCTGGAAGTTCTTTCTCTCGTAACGAAAGAGTGGAGAAGTCCAAGAGATTGGACACTGATTTAACACAGCAGACCACGGGTCAAATAGACTTTGGTCCCGAAAGTCAAGCTGGAAGACAGTTTTCTTCACAAGGTGTTTCCAAGCCGGAAAAATTTGGCTCTTCTTACAAAGAGTCACAACAGACAAAACCGACTTCTACGAGAAATAGCGAATTCAGCCATCCGACCGGGCAATACATCGAAAATTTGTCACAGCAGCATCAACAGCCCCCTCAAAATGTACAAGAGTTCAATTCAAATATTCCTAACCGGCAATTAGAAAGTGCGAATAGTCAATCTGAACTAATTTTTAGTACAACAGCTAAACCAGCTCCAAAACCAGAGCCAAGATATACAAAGCCATGGCAAATAAGTCAACTTCACAACATACAAACACAGCCGGAAAATAAACAGGCTGAGAATACAAACATTGAAGAGTTTTCGCAAGACTACCAGAATGATTCTGCTAGTCACTCTGCACCACATCGAGGAGATTTGCCTGGATTTTCAGAGCCATCTTCAACAAATCCACCTCTTGTAGAAGAGAAACCTACAGAAAGTAGTATATATATTCCAAAACCAACAACTGATTGTGATTCTCAGCAACAATATGAGAAAGTTGATCTAAATAACTATAATCAAATTCATGACATCAGTAATCACAACAGGTTTGATCAAACTGGTGGAACCTATCGTTTTAATCAACATAGCGAATACTCTCACAGATCTCATTATTACAATCAAAATAATGGTGGAATTGATTTGGGACAACAAATTCAAAAACCATTTGATCAACAAAATAGCTATGTTGAATACGATCGCCAACTGAAGCCCACTGAATTTAGTCAACAGCAAGGAGGAATGTATCAATATCACCAGACAGGTAAATTAGAATTTCAACATAGACAGTCTAGTCATTATACTTCCATGCCAGTGCAAATTGATCAACAATCTGGTCAACTGCAGTACAATAGACAAACAGATTTTAATCAACAAGTTCAAGAACCTGCATTTGAGCAACTGTCCAGTCGGTCACAGTTCAACCAGCAGCAACAAAGTCCATTTTCTCTGGAACAAGAAACTAGTCATAAATTAGAAAACAATTTGGCTGCAGAAATAATACCAATAGATGATACAAGACCTATGAATTCTTGGGCAGACATAGGAGAAGTCACTACACCACGTACATTTTGGAAGAGAATAGGTCATAAGTTATCAGACTCATTCGACAAGGCTAAAGAGAGGGCAAGGACTATCTTTGGTTAAGATTAAAGCTCCCCCATCTATTTCCAAGCATAACAAGAGCGTTCTCAGCTTATAATCAATCGACTTGTTAGTTGGACTGCGTAACTTCATCAGTTTCAACATGCATGAAATAAATCAGTGTCACTTTATATTTATCACAATTTCGTCCACATAGCGACCTAATTTAATTCTAGTGATAAGTCACAAAGCCTTCGAACTAGTGTTAGATAAGTTAATGCTTTCCTATGTGCATGAACCCTTGTAAGTTTTTATTTCATGTACACATATATTTATATGTAAAAATTGTAATATTTTTTATTTATGTTTATCACAAATAAAGTATATTTATATGAAAGCTTACCTCTGGCAAACTTTTAAAAAATCTGACGAAACTCTGCTGTGTCGCATTATCTGAAAGACAAATAATAAATAAACAACTCATTACAATAGAATACTTTTATTCAAATTCATTTGCAAAGGTTATGAGGGTACAAACCCATATCAAATTGCTTATTCGGTTGTACAGCCATTTTCGGTTGACTTAATCAAAACTTTGATTGTTTAGTAATATAAAAATACTCGATCTATACCGACTATTTATTTCGCAAAAGTAAAATCTCAGTTTTCCACAACAAAGAAAGCCAACGTGCTTCCTATCCCCTTTCAGCTCGAACTACTGTAGCGGCCTCCAGTTTTCCCGCGCGCGCAACTAAACTCAGGTGAGGTTAGCTGCCCCCGATGCGCATGCGCCGAAAATTGTTTATTATTGTGGTCGGCCTCGTGTGGGTGCCATGCGTGTTTAACTCTAAAAAATCTCTTTAATTATATTTAAATTAATATTAGTTTGTATATACATAAATTTCAAGTACTGATATAGTATTTAGAATTCGTGAAGATGTCCAAGAAGAAAAAGGTTAAAAGTGAATCGAATATCGTTTCGAAGTCAAAACATCAAAAATTGAAAGGTGTAAATAAACCTGAAAAGACAAAATTTAAAAACGCTGCTAAGCTGCAGGCTAAGATAAAAAACAAACAAAATGTTAGGGACAGTGTCTTGGTCAAATCAAAAAGTAAACAAAACGTAAAAGATAATGTTAATTCTAAGGCTAAGAATAAACACAAAAATAAATCTAAAAAGCACGTTGTGTCAAAGTCAGAGAATACACAAAATTTAAGAGATAATAATAAAAAGGCATTTGAAAAAAATTCCTTAAAGAAATTAGACATTGATAAATTAAGTGCTATGCTCAATAAAAAACAGAATGAAACCAGCTTGATGAAGAAAAAAGCTGAGTCAGCTCTTTCGTTAAGAGAACGAATGCTGGCTCAACTGAAGGCTTCTAGGTTTAGATTTTTAAATGAGCAAATGTACAACAGTGATAGCACACAGAGCAAAAAATATTTCCAAGATGACCCGCATGCATTTTATGCCTATCACGAAGGATATAAGCAACAGGTGGAACGATGGCCTTTAAATCCATTGGATGTTATTATTGAGTCTATTAAAAAAATGTAAGTTAATTTTTATAAAATAATTTAATAAAAAATTTCATTTATTTTATGTAAAATATTAAAAATTTTAAAGTATTAAGTGATTACCAAATAGGACTAATATTTACAATATTTTATTGCTTCCTTTTATTTAGGCCAAAGGATTATGTTATAGCAGATTTTGGTTGTGGTGAGGCAAAACTTGCAGCCTCAGTTCCTCATACAGTTCATTCCTTTGATTTGGTTGCTGTGAATGACAAAGTGAAAGCTTGCGATATGGCTAACACTCCCTTGCTCACGGGTCGAGTTAATGTTGTAGTATTTTGCCTTTCTCTTATGGGCTCAAATCTGAGAGATTATTTGTTAGAAGCCAATCGAGTACTTGATAAAAAGTATGATTTTTTTTGTATACAAGAATAATTAAAAGTTAAATACTATATTATAATTTTATTTTTTTATTTCTAGTGGAATTCTCAAAATAGCAGAGGTCGAAAGTAGATTTTATAAAATAGAAGATTTTATTAAACTGATGTCTCAGTATGGATTTGTTAATACGTGGAAAGATTTATCTAATAATTTGTTTTACTTTATGGATTTTAAAAAAATAAAGGATGTCTTAAAGAAGGATGCAAATAAACTTCCTGTATTAACTTTAAAATCATGTTTGTACAAAAAGAGGTGATAATGTACATATGTATTATTTTTATTCAAATAATAAAGGCTAATAAATATATAATAAATACTCGCTTACTTTTTAACTTTTTTTTATTTTTAACGTTTTTTTAGCATCTAAATTTAATATATACATTGTATATTATTGATATAGATATTTATATAAGTTAAAATACATTCATATAATTTACTTTAAAATATTAAATTTTGTATCATTCCACTTATCTTTCAATCAATCTAAATTCATGAGTGCTTGAAATTGTGGTATGATAGTTTTATCTATGTGCTTGCTTGAACGATACAAATATTTCTTCAAATGTATCGGTCTGATTGGCACAAAAATGTTTATTTTTTTTAATAACTTTCAATAATTTACATTTATTTAATATCGTTAATAACTTTTATTAAATATCATTAGTAAATGTACAAAATATACAATATAGTATGTTTCATCTTATTTAAACAATCATATATATATATATACAACATAGTATTATTGTATTTGTAAAAAAAAATGCTTGCTTGAACACAAAATAATAATATATTGAACACAAAAATCTACTTATATATTTTAACAACAATTTTTTAAATAACTATTGTAGATACAGTCTTTTTGAAAAATAGATTAACTTATAATTTTACCATTATCACAGTTAGTAATGTATCATGTCATTTTTTACCGAAAGCGTTATATATCTAAACCATCTAAAACTTCTTCTACTTCATCTCGTAAGTTTTCAACCTTTTCTAAGAGCAGTAACTGAAGAAAAAAATATTGAAAGTATTCATTTATAATAAATTTTTTAAATTATTTTGTCAATAATTTTATACATACTTTAGCAGCAGAAATAATTTGTGAAACAACTCTTCTTGGAAGGTGTTCTATTTTTTCTACCATTTCTTCAGGTTTTGCTTTTGCAATAGATTGCAACGTCTTATATCCTGCTTTGTACAATTGCTTAGCACGACCCTTTAAATTTGATTCAATCAATAAAATTTAAAAGTTATCTAAAACATTCACATATACAACATAAAGAAGAAATTGCTTACTATTTTAACATAAGGTAAGTCCATTAATGGTTCTAGTTCTGCAGCACAGCAGTAAGTTAATTTTTGTCCAAAAGTAGTTAATAAATCTTTGTAAGCCCAAAATTCATCTAACTCTTGACAAAATCGAACTACTGAGGACGAAAATGACGAAGCTGAACTTAGTAAATTTTGAATAGTACCTCGATTAACTTGATACTTATCCGCTACACGGAAAATAGATCGACGATTCCATAATTCGTGCAACATTAACGTTACGTAAAATCTTTGAACGACTTTTGCATCTACGTACTAAAATCAATTTCAATAAAATAATATTAAAATTTTTATCATAATTATTAGTTGTAACAATAAGTATTTTTAACAACATCCAATAAATATATAAAATATGTTCTTTATTTTATACAAATCTACCTTAGGCGTGAATCCTGCTCGTAATCTATCAACAACTGCTTCATTAATTCCAAGAAATCTTGCTACTTGCATTTGATGAGGAGGTAGAGATAACATCTAAAAATAATATTTTTTTTTATAAAGTATTCTATGATATTAATATTTTAATATTTAAAAATATTAATTGTACTAACAACATCATAATAAACTGTTCCTACAGGCTTTACTTGATTAGCAATATCATAAGGAGTTATTAGGTACAAAAGATGAAGATAATCCACAAGCATCAAATTTGTTTGAGCTTTCTTTAAGTCTTTATATAAAACGTGAGCAGTGTATAAATCTATCGATCCTGCATAAAATTATAAGCATGATAAATTTTTAAATCTTAGTTTCTCAAAAAATCATACATTTATAGCTGTAAATGCATAAATTATAATCTTCATTAGATTCATTGGATTACCTTTCATTGCAGCTCGCCCAAGAGGACAAAGTTCTAACTCTGAACTGTCCACCAATGAAACAGGTGTTTTAATTTTTTTCTTATTAGTTTCCTTATTAGTTTCTGATACTTCATCTTCAGTAGGACTGTCCATCTGAGTTGGAAAAATAACCGTAATATTAAGGTTTGAGATTGTTTCAGTAGATTGTTGTTTTACTCTTAAAATGCCACTTTTTAAAAGCTCAGCTAATGCCTTATCTGTAACTTCTTTGATGTTGATACCTAGTCTTTTTTCTTGAACCTTTAAAAGGGTCTTTGATATAATTTTGTGGATATCAGATCTGGTAGTGGCAATGGACAATAGAACTGAACTTATTATTAAATTGTTAATGCCACGGTCTTTTTCTTGATGAAGAGAACTCACGGAATCATCCATTCTTGAACTTAAAAGTTCACGCACCTGAATTTCAGAATAATAAGTGTCTATAATCTTAAAATCATAATGTAAAGTTGTTGTTGTACCTTTGCTGTGTCATTTTTTGTACAGACTAGTATACTTTCTCCAATTTCTCCCATTCCAGCTCTACCTGCTCTTCCAATCATTTGTTTGTATCTGCTCAGATTTAAAAATTGAGTTCCAACATAAGGAGATCGTAAAATTACCTAAAAATAAATAATTTTGTTTAACTGAATTACTTAAGTTTATTAAGTTATTAAAAATATTGAATAATAGTAAATATCTAAGCAAGGGTCATCTAATAAGACTTATTTTGAAATTTAGAAATCACTTTAATATTTCTGGAATAAATTTATGAACTTTTAAATATATTATAAAATACAAATAGTATATTGTTTTGAAACTTTAAAAAATTAAAACTAAATAAAATGAATAATATTTTTAAAATTTTAGCTTAATAGTACACACCCTTCTAGCAGGAAGATTGACACCTGCAGCTAGTGTTGATGTACAACATATTACACACAATACACCAATTTTGAAAGCATCCTCTAGTAGTCGTCGTTCTTCAGCAGTCAGTCCTGAATGATGATAAGCTACACCAAACTTAATAGTTTTTTTAAGTACAGGACAGAGTCTACCACTTTCTGCTTCGAGAGCTTTAAGTAGCACGAGTTTTTCTTCTGCTTTGTGGTTTTCCACTGATCTAAAGTGGACGAAAATAGAATTAATGTTACAAAACTAAGAGCAACATTTTTTTGTCACTGATTATATTTTATTTATATTGATTTTTATATTGATACCTAAACAATACATGTGTTAAAAGAATTGCCACATTTTCACAATTTTTTCTACTTGAACAAAATATGAGGCAAGAATCCTTAGGTGCTATATCCATGACTAGGCCACCTAAAAAATCTGGATCTAATTGTAAAGCTTCTTTAGAATACTAGAAAAATAATTAAGTATTAATATAAATTATTAATGCAGATATTTAAATAGTATAAAATAAACACTAACACGATAGTTTATAGTCTTCTTATCAGTAAACATTTCTTCTTCTTTAGTGTCTATAAGCCAAATTTCATTTTCACATTTGACATATTCTTTGATTTCAACTGGTCTAAAATTTCGTACATACAGTTCTGCATTCAAAAAAGTAGATATTTCTTTTAAATTACCAATTGTTGCACTCATCCCAATAATATGTATATTGCCTATAGAGAAATAATAAATTATTATCAAAGAAGAATCTTAGAAATATTTTGATCAATCACAATATTTAATCTTCTTTTCTTTACTTACTATTTACATGCATTACTTTTGTAAGTAAGCACTCTAAAGTAGCTCCTCTACCTCCATCTTCTCCCAATAAATGTAACTCATCAATTACAATAGTTCCTATCTGCATAGATAAATTCATTGCCAATTAAATCCTATAAAAACTTTATTTTGTACTTTTGGAAAAGTATTTTACATACCTCACTAAGACGATCTAATTCTATAAGACAATTAACTACACTTTGGGCTTTTTCAATTGTACAAATATAAATGCTATTTTTTTTTCTGCGCTTTTTTGGAGGATAGTGACCTTTTTCAGCTGCATATTCCTCAACTAAAAAATTAAGTTCTAATGCAAAAGGTGTCAATGATTGTATCTGAAATAAAAATATTGATTTATATATTGATAGTAAAAAAAATAAATATAAAAAATATATTACTTTTTCTTGAACTAATGCTACAAATGGAAGAACAAATATTGAATTTCTTTTATTGCAAATAATTTCTCGAAGCATTAGAATCTCTGCAACCAAAGTTTTTCCTCCACTAGTTGGCAAAGCATAAATAAGATTTTTTCTGTCATTGACAGCTTTCATATTAAGACATTCGTCTTGCCAATCTATAAATAATATTACACATGTTACATTAAAGAAAGGCAAAAAAGATTATTTAAAAAAATATAAACTTACCATAAAGATTATCTATACCCTTATATTTCTTTATAAGATCTTTAACTTTAATAGGTAGACCATAGAAAGGATATTCATGATGCACACGATGTTCTACGCATTTTCTTTTAATTGGAATATGATCACTAATATCAGATGCAAGAAGTTTAGTTTTCAATAAACTTACTGAAGTGTTTAATTCCTCAGTTATACTACGATTATGCTTTTTGAATTCTGTGTTTTCTATGCTTGAAATATTTAAATCAAAATCTATGTCGCTTAAGGTACTCATCTCTGTCGAGTCAGGTTGAATAAATAAGTTATTAATATCTTCATTTTCTACTGCATTGCTTATACTCTCAGTATTTGTACAAATTTGAGCAGAACTAATACTATCTTCTAGTTGTATGTTGTTGAAAATAGTATCATTCATATCTAATGGGCTATCACAGTTGTTAGATTCATCTGAATTCGGAGAAGAGAGGTGTAAATTAGATCTGTTTAAAAGTGAAACACATGTGAAGGGGGAGAAAATCTTTTCACTTAACGTCGTCATTATGTGTCACTTTTAACTTTTTCAATGTTTTTTATTGCACTTTATGTCAAGAATCGAAGTTTTTTCGCATTTTTACGCACATACACGTAAAGCGTATTCGAAACTTGAAAGATGTCCGTTATGTTTTGTCCTTGAGGTTAGGTCATGATGACGTCATACAAATTTTTGGCGGTATTTTACGTAACGCGCGTATATTAAATTTGACTACTAAGAAAAATAAGAACTTGAAGATAATATTAAATAAAAACTCTTTATCTCTTTAATTGAAAGCTATATTTATATTTATATTTGTTTTTTATATTTTTACAGAGAATTAACAAAATATTTAAAAGTTTACAAGCTGATATGTAAAAGTTGTGTACATAAAATTGAAAAACAATTATATTTTAATCAAATTTAAATTTATATTACACTATTTACATTATATACAGTGTCAATCGTTGCAAGATTGATTAATAAGAATGATTGCCAGTAATTAAATGGGTTGAAATTATGTTACAATATGACTGTTGCTGTGATAAAAACTAACTTTTTTATCACAAACTAAATGATACTTTTAGTAAAAGACTATTTAATTATGACAACAGGCCCATATTTTGTAAGCAGACTTGTGCAGCTTCTGCTTTAGCCAGTTTCTTGTTTGGACTTGCAACAGCTGGTTTGTATTCAACACCATTTACTTTTACCTTAAAAAAAATTAAATTTAAAAGAATTGTTATAACATTTTTGATGTATCTAACAATAACATGAAGCAGAAGTGTATAGTTACCTTGAAAAGGAAATTCTTTTTATGATCTGGTCCACATTCAAAACATAGCTCGTATACAGGTGCTCCAAATTTACGCTTGGAGCAATATTCTCCCAAAAGAGAAACTGGATGTTTACCTGTAACATAAAATATGTCGATGTTTAGCTATTAAAAGTGAATTGTAATTTGCATAATTAATAACATAATTTAAGTTTTCTTCGGGTCCTTTAAAGAAAATTAAACTATACCGAACTTTGTTTCGATTTCTAGTATTGAATTTGAATACATATTTTAAGACATAATGTTTAAATTAACTTTAAGCTACAATAAAGTTAAAATATGCTTATAGAATTGTAAGAAAGATCAAAATAAAACGACTTACCCTCCAAAGTTTTCACTGTTGGTGCAACAGGCCTTGGTACTTTTCCTAATTTTGCTGCTCCAACGTCTTGATCAGAAATCAAACCTCTTTTATCAAGTTTGACCTCAAGCTGTAATGGTTCCAAAGTACCCTCTTTGTTCTTCCCTAAACCCTCCCCTGGTCTCCACCCCATTTTTTGCAGCAGTGCCATTCCCATACCCCCTGAGACTGGCTGTGCTGTCAATAGCTGATCCTATGTGAGTATATTTGTTTAAAACAAAAACAAAATAAGAAAATGATTATTAAATTTTTCGTATCCAGTGTTTGTTCAAATTTTTTAATAATGCTTTTATAGCAATATTTTATTTTGTTCAGTACGATAATATTGAAGCAATAAAAAACTAACACTTAGAAACTTTAAAAAATTTATTAATCTAAAGATTTATGAATGGTTTTAGTATTTTTTAGTTTGTAAAACACCATAAGTTGTATATGGTAATTTGAAAAATGTTTGTATCTTATTTTTATAAATAGTTGAATATTCTTTAATTTAATGTTTGATGAGTATAATAATTTAATAAGATATTTAAGATATTTAAAATGTAATGTTGGAAAATATTTGACCAAACGTAAAACCTGTTTCGAATTATTTCCGACGTTCAAAATACTTACCTAAACTCAGGTTAAATCACAAACTTCAGGCTGCTGTTGGGGATCCTTTTCCAATATAGGTACGTGTCTGTAACAAACCCTCAGGTGGATGCAGACTGCTGCAAAATTCCTACACCAGCCCAATCATTTAAATGAAACTTTTATGGAAATTTGTTAAGTAATAATAATTTTAAAAATGTACTTTAATATCAATTACATTTTTAGATTTTATTGATATAATTTATAATTAGTAGATTATTTTATAAAAATAAACTTTAATTGTAAATATTATCAGTAAACCAGGTAATATTTTTTCAGATCTATTAAAATTTTAAACTTTTGAAAAGTCATTTCATTGAAAATAGGCTGATATTGAATTTCATAGCAGTCTCATGAAAAAATCATTGCCCAATTATATTTGTCTTTATTAACAATGATCTTGTCATGTCCGTGCAGGCACAGAATCCACCTCTTTATAAGAAATAGTCTGTGCCTACAACACAGTCTTTGTAATACCAAAATTACAGTTGCATTTTGATATTCAACAAGACTGTACCTGAAAACTTGTTACAGACAAAGTGATTTTAAATCACGATGTCTAACAGATTTGTTTTCTTTTTTTTTTCTTATTCAGAATTTTAGAGATATCATTTTTGAGGAATTTAGTTTGTGAATTCTTAAAAATTTATTAAAAATTCATAAACTAAGAATATAAAATAGCAATAGAAGCAAGAATCTACAAGAAATATTTTTGTTTTGAATTTTGTTACCTTGCGAGCCCAAGCTTGATGTCCAGTATTAAGTTCAGCTGGTGTAAGTACTCTTGCACCAGTGCTACCAGTAAACTGACCTGGTATTTGCTTACTTTCAATCCAGGTCTTCATCTAAAATAAAGTAATTAATTTAAGTAAATGAATTATTCGTAAATGAATAATTGTTTATTAAATATGTGAAAGTTTTGCTTAAAACTTACACCACTTTGTGCTTTGTACATTTCATTAAGCGCCTGAACGTCATTAGGATTCTCCGATAATTTTCGCATGGCCGCTAATCTTTGAGATACTATTGCACTAATATCAACTGGCTGAAATATTGTAATGGAAATATAATAAAAATTTTAAGTTTATTATAAAATTATATTCAAAATTATACTAACCTCTGTAGGTTGTGCAGGAAAAATAGATTGTTGTTCTTGTACTGTTCCTGTAACTGGTGCAACCTGCATATCAGGTTGCTGCCCAGGTTGTATCAGGGGTTGTATCCCAGGTTGTATCCCTGGTTGTATTCCAGGTTGCAACCCAGGTTGATATACAGGTTGAATCGCAGGAGGAACATCTTGAACAGGATTTTGCAAA
This sequence comes from Eupelmus azureus, assembly GCA_030522685.1. Taxonomy (NCBI): domain Eukaryota; kingdom Metazoa; phylum Arthropoda; class Insecta; order Hymenoptera; family Eupelmidae; genus Eupelmus; species Eupelmus azureus. Next base: position 5,855 of record JAPYZA010001090.1, on the reverse strand, counting down.
GTCTGGAGAGGTGGTACTACTAGAGGCAGTGGTGCAGTGTGTAAAGTTTCTTTGGCAGGGATAAAGAGTTTCTTAGGCTCAGGTTTTGGATTTCGATTTGGTTTTGGTGAAACTGGAATCCATTCACTTTCTGAAATGTTGATAAAGACATTCATATCTAATTAGTATTTTAATCTATTTTAACTATCTTTTTTTTTTATAATACAATTTATTTATTACTAACCTGTTTTTCTGTGTTGTTGACCACTAGATACAGGAAATTGTAAACGTAATTGATTAGTAGCTTCCGTCGTTTTTTCTAATAAAGTCTTAGTTGGTAATTGTTTGGAATCCTAGAATAAAAAGATAGTATAACTTAAGCTTTTTAATTATTAACGATTTTATTAAAGTAAATAAATCTCAAAAGTACTAACTCGAATATTCATAATAATTGCACTTGGTCGGTCTTTAAGGAGGAATGGATGATGGAAGCCTTTTTCTGAACCACTTTCATCGTCAGAAGATATACTTGATAGTTCACCCATTGCTTCAGATTTTGATAAAGATTTACAAAAATCTGAAATCAAATATTTTTATGTAATATAAAAAACATGCATTGTAAGGCTTTCTTTATTTCCTCCCGTGATGCGTATACTATTTTTTTTTGTCTAGCGAGAGTAAAAATACAACTCTCGAATCGATGCTGGGATAAAAGTTAATATTTTTGGCCCGCTAGGCAAAAAAAATAGTACTTATTAGAAAAATTAGTATATAGAAATATAAGTACCTGTGAGTTCATCAATACTTTTTCCACCAGCCTGAATCGCAGCAATAGCTTTGTCTTGTTGAGCTAATGGTAGTTTACCTTTCATTATCATATTGATAGCATTTCGTCTTGCTATTTCTAAAAGTTTTTTCTTATCTATTTCTATGCGTTCTCTGAAAAATAAATCACATTTTTTTACAAACGTAATTATACAAATATCAAGCATTTTTTAAGTATCACTTGTTTTTCAAGCAATAACTTACTTTCTTTCTTTGCTCCTACTTCGACCTCTTCGTCTATTTCTACTTCTATCCTCACTGCGACTATTGTACCTATTATCATCTCTTGAGTGCCTTCTACCACCGCGTCTGCCCCGCTCTCGGCTCCTTCCCCTACCATGTCTGGTACCTGTTCAAATAACGAATTAACTTTAATTTTTTGATTGATTACAACTTAATCAAAATAAATAATTAAATATAAAGAATTACCACTGCGACTACGAGTCCTCTTATCCCTTGAATGGCAACTATGACTTCTATCAGTGCTTTTACTTTTCCTTCCATCTTTGTGATCACCTTTAGACCTGGATCTATTATTACCGAGATGTTTCTGTTTCTCCTTTTCTTTTAACATAAGCCTCAAATCATTCTTTTTCGTTAAGTGTCGTTTGGAGGACGGACTCGTCGAATATTTCTTCCTATCTGAACGCATATTCGAGCTATGATGGTGATCCAAAGGCGGAGAAGGACTGAGAGTCGGAGTGCGGTCGTTGTCGTCTTCATCATCATCGCTATCTGATATTTCACCATCTTCCATGCGCTCCTCCTTTTCTTTCTTTTGTTCCTCGATCTCTTTTACGGTATTGTTATATACCTCGCTATTTTTCAAATCTTTTATAAGAATCTTTCCTGTCGTAGGATTTTTTACCTTTTCTGTGAATTAAGTACAATACAGAAGTTTTTGAATGTTGAATAATAAAGAAATATTTTTTTATAACAAACAATAGTTATTTTAAAGCTATTTACCAAGTAATTTTGGTACTTCAAGTGCTTCAGCATCATCATCAAGCCTTTTAAATACCGGTGGAAGAGCTGGGCCATATTCCTTTTGCTCAGGAGCTGCAGGTTCATCTGTTGCATCCTTTTCTTTTTTGATCTTTATTATTTCATTGGGCTTTGATGTATCTGCAAAAAGTTATTCCGTAGTAATAATGTAATTCACTGATCATAATAATTCAATTATTGAGTAACACCAAAAATTACGTACCATCAGTCTTAGTATCATCATTAGATTCACCTTTACTGTTCTTATCTGTTTTTCTTTTCTTTGAACTTGGTTCTTCAGAATCTGAAGTCTTTTTGTCTGGATCATCACCATGTTTACGTTTCGATTTCTTTTTCTTCTTTTTCTTTTTTGAACCTAGAACAGTAAAATTGGTAAATAACTAAGCCCTTCTTGAAATATAGTAAA
>JAPYZA010001088.1:0-23389 GCA_030522685.1 Eupelmus azureus | reverse complement strand
TTGTTATAGTGGACGAGTTGAGGATGGATTGTTGGTGATGGATTGTGGATTGGGGATTATGTTTTTGGATAGTTTTGGAATTTTTGTAGTTGATTTTGGATTGTGATATATTAGTGATTGGTGGATTGTGGGGAGTTGAGGTTGGTTCTGGGTGAGAGAAGTGGTTCTTTTGGTGCTGCGCTGATTTGGAGTATTAATGAGGTAAATAATTTTTAGTTTGATAATTATTGTGCTGTTTTTATTCTGTAGGGTTTTTTTATCTGGATAACTGTCTGTCGGCTGATTTAAATTTTAAATAAGAATCAAAAACCAAGATATAGATATTATATTTTTTCTTTTTAAAAATAATTATATTTTTTATTATTATGTGTCAGTTTTGGCACCACTCAAACAGATTTTTTTTTTAAATATACATACTTTTTTAAAAATTTAAAACATCTTCAAAAAATTCTGCACACGTGGTACATTTTAAAAATGCACCATTTCCAAGAAATCTTGAAATATTTGCTAAACTAATTAAGTCCTCACTAAAAGTCCTTCGTTTAGCCCGACACTCGTGCACACACGTAAGTGTTTCTAAACTTCCACTGTAGTCTCAGAAAAAGAAGTGCAAACACGCTGAAAAAAAAAGTTTCACTTAGAGCTTTACCCAAAAGTAAACAAGCTCCTTGGCTGCTTAAGGATTCTCTGCAAATCCTCTAGTCAGCCCTGGCTATGCAATTTACATAACGCTATGACAATAAAAGACGAGTACCTCATTGACGTACTTTTCCAAAGTATTTGTGTGCACATCCACATTTCATATTTGCGCGCGAGATTTGAACGCGAGAAAGATATAGCTTTCGAGTTGAATCACTCGAACTTGTCAAAGATTAACTGAGGGTAGCATTCTGCAGAATAACGTAAACAGGATAATTGGTTCTGTATCCTCGAAAATACAAATATCATCCTGAATCGTTAAAAATCGATACATTTTATTTGTCTAACTAACGTGTACAAACGATAATGTCTTTTTTGGGTTGAAAAAAGTTACATTAACTGTTAACTGTTTACATAAAAAAATTCATGCGAAGGAAGTGATAGTTCTGCTGCAATGAGCAAAAAAAATGATCATCTTTTGCGTTTATATTACAAAAAAAGAATCATAAATCATATTTTTATTTGCAGTTACTCATCAACTCTTGTTAATAATAATTATTTTTGAATTTTTGCATAGTTTATGTGCTTAATGATCTGATAAAAAGTAAGTCGAGAAACAAATACTGAAAACTTTTTCTGAAAATTGAAGATGACAAGAAATGTGTATTTTACGACTTCAAGCAATACTTGAATGCAATTATTGAATTTTCTTGTTAAGTATGATTTATTTCCGATTTATACTGAATCAGAAATAGAAATTCGACGAAATTATGTCATACGCATATTTTGAATTAAACTTAAAAGGATGAAAAAATTTTATTTTCTATTAAATAACTACATTACATTAAAATATACTTAAATATAGTTACTAAGCCATATATAAATTCATCCTTTAAAAATTAAATTATAAACATTACTTTTAAAAATTATTAATATTTAAATACAACTGTAGTAAATATTTAGTATTCTAAATAAACTCCGTTAAATAAAGAATATAAGAACTACATACTCTAATTCCTTTAATTTTTTGTCTGCCTATAGACGACTTGATCTAATTTAAAAAGTTTCATGAATATCCTGCAGTTGGTGTTATTGTACACTATCTCAAGTAAGGATGTCTTGATAAAATTTCTGGCACATTACTAAATATTTTGGAAATTTCTTTCACATAACCAAATGAACAACCTAATAAGAGTACACATAATAACAAGGTCAACATATTTAACTATCGTGTATTGAAAAAAAAGGTTCTATTATTACGATTTCAATTTACGATAATTTGCCTTATCTAACTTTCATTCTTTGCGCCTAATGTGTTACGTATACTCATGAGCGCATAATCTACGCCTTGTTTTATTTCACGAATAATAGCAAGTACTTTTCACAATTTGCAATTCACGCATTCGTTAATTTAAGACTCGTATATAAAGTTGATTGCTGCCATTAAAATAGTTACTTACCGTAAAAAATTATTATTTCACCTAAAGGAAAAGTGCAATTTCATGCGTTTTGTGCGGTGATCTATGACACTTTCATGCAAGAAACGTGAAAATATTATTTATGATAGTGTAATTCTCATTAAAAAGATAATGAAGTGTATAAATAATTATTGTTATAAACGTCAACGTAAAAGTAGAAAAAACTTTAAGTTTTAACCAAATAAGGAAATATTAAATAGACTAGTACATTTTTCTTTCACTTTAATTGAAGTTTTAATTAAGGGAATAAAGCCACCTAAAATGAAACTGCACATTTCTTACTTTCATAAATGTCAATGCTCTGTTAAAATCTTATTATGTATAATCAAGATTTTCTTTCTCTTAAAAATACAGTTTTATGTTATTTAAGGAAACAAGCGTAAAGCGACAATTTTGAAATTTTGACCCAAAAGTAAGAACCGCCAATTATGTACGTGCACGCACAATCTCATTTGTGTTTGTCTCTATAATTTCCGTCATCTAACAATGAGTCTACTTGCGTTTCCGTCAATTTCACTTGAAATTTCGAAACCTTCGATAGGCACTCCGTATATAATTAAGGGAAATTGTTAGTTACAATTTATCGTCGTATTGCATTGTTTCTTTTCAACTTTTCAGTTATATTGTAATTTTAAAGCTACTTTTTATGCGTGATGATTAAAAAATTGTGAATCATATTATTACTTATTCTTTTAAAGAAATTTCAATAAAAAATTTAATAAAATTTTTAATAAATTTTTAATAAGGGTTTAAATTTCTATAAAAATTTTGCTAAATTGTAAATTTTTAGTTGGTTTGAAAGTTAATTATGAAATTACCAAAGTTGTAGTTAAAATTTAGAAACATTATTTTTATTATACTTTACAAGTTGCAAGAATTTCAGAAAGGATTTCTGACTTTATTAATTAATAGATACAAGATTTTAACTTTTAAAACGCGTTTTAAAACGCGTTGCACTGTATAGATTATAGAATACAACTATACATTGTAAATTTATAGTAAATACTAATGTAATATGTTTTTCGGAAAAAGTAAGATAATATGTAAATCTTAAGCATTTTTTGCTATTTTATAAACGCAATCGCGAATTTTCATATGAATTTTCCTTTGCGTCACTCATTGACAACTGTCTTCGTCACGTAGTGTCGATGCATTAGGTTTAAGCCACTCACGTGACGTAAACGGAGTTAAAATAGTGGATATTCGTTAGTGATGAGAGCAAATTGCTTAGGAGATCATAAAAAATGCAGGACTATCATTAAATTGACGAGTCAAAACAAGATGACGCTGTGCAGATGTTTATGCAAGCATAATCAAGGAAGAGTTGCTATATAACAAATATGATACTTATATCGTTAACGATCATCTAACAATTTCGATTCATCGAACAATCTTTTCCAAACGTTTCCCCGAGATATGTTTTTTTGCAATTGAAGCCATTGAATTATTCAATAAAATTTAAACAACAAAATTAAAAATTAAAGTTTGCATCTGGTTAGAAAATAATTCTAGGTGTTACTCTATAGTCATTTCTTAGAAATAATTTTTTTGTATCTACATTTATAAATGTATCTATGACCCTGGTACATAAAAACCTAAACCTGATATGCCAAATTTAAACCAGAAGTCTAAATTTAATTCTTTCTCAGCCACACCCGCAAAATTAACAGACCCATTTTATTTGCATTATCGACGAACATCTTTTGAAATCTGGTTTGGCTTTCCACGGGTTGCACGTTTCGTTTACTGCATACAATTATCAGCTATCTCACGAACCGAACACGCGGGCCTGTAGGTATGATTTCACGTTTGGTATAAAATTTTTTGGTTCGTTTTTAATATCCGACTGCAAGTTACATATACAAGTTCACCTTCGTATGAATACAAGTAGCAAGTTCACGATCAAGAAATTTTATAATGGTGGATCTCTTTCGTCTGCATTCTTAGATCGTTAACCGCATGACTAAAGACGTCAGTTTTTTTTTCTTATACAAAAGCTAAAATTAGAACAACTCATCAGGTTATAAAAGATTTTAATTTTAGATATTGAAGATTTATTTAAATTTTGGCCTATTATCGCGAATCATTTATTTATTTCATAATCTATTACAAGAATTAATAAAATTGGTAAAGTTATTTTATGAACAAATAAGAACCTTTTTATTATTGATAGTTTGTTTTGAAAAACATTAACTTTGTTTAAAAGTTAGAAAATAAAATAAATAAATATAATATAATACAAAAAATATTTTGCAAGTATAAATATTTTGCAAATTTCCAGATTAATAAGATTATTGAAAAGGATTGCATTAATTCCTGTAAGAGATAGTAACTATGTTTTCATTGACTTTATACAACTGAAACACAAACAGATAATAGCTTTGCAAAAATTATAAGGTAAGCAGAAAATACACTTTGATTTAAGTTCGAATAATTGAAGTAAATGATTAATAGATGTTCATAATGAGTTTCAGTTCCGTGGCTTTGATTTTTAGTTAGAATATAAAGACTAGATTTGATGTATGGTCGAGTTTTAATCTTAATTTTACGTAACAACTGTTATGTAAGAATCTGTATATATCCTTCTTGACAATCACAATTAATGCTGTAGGTATAGTTCGTAAAAATTATGAAGTTTAATTGCTGAATTTCCAGGTTTAATTAGAGAAATGTCTAAACATAAAATAAAAAGGTAACTTTTTTCATTTCTAAAGAAAATTTCAGATAAGGTGTGAATTTTAAAGACTTTTTTAATAAAACTAATTGTGAACTATATACTTTTGTAACAAGTCAAGTATTTTTTATTTTGATTAAGTACTATTCCATTGAGATTTGTAAAATCTTGTAATCTTCATTATATTAAATGCTGGAATAAAAAAGTTCCTTTGCTCTTTACCTTCGACACATGAATGGAACTGATTTTTTCTCTAATATATCAATACAATTACTGAGCAGCCCTTGTACCACGAAAAGTGACTCAATGATTTGCGAGTAACTTTCCAATATATCCGAGGTCAGCTTTGAGAGTCGATCAAGAGGAAGCTATATTCAAGGATCGGACAAAAATGTATCTTCCAAAGAGATAGATAGATAGATAGATAATTTATTGCACACTTCAGTACAAACATTAATACATCAAATACTTTTCATATCACATAGCATAGTTTTATTAGAGCATAATTTCAGTATTTTAGAGTATCTCTTATAATGAGTCAGTCAGATAAGATAAAACATACGTTCAAAAAATAAAATCTAGTAACGTACATCGAGTAAAAAACAACTGATCACAATGATCGTGTCAGAAATAAGCAAAACTTAAACCTAGGTGTATATGTATGTAAAACTTAGCCTAGGTGTAAATATAAAACTATAATAGTAAAAATACTAAGTCAACAAAAATTAAAATAAAATAAAATTAATCAGTCTTTGTGGTCAGATCACAGATTTATTTGGTAAGTTCTAAAGTCACCTTCTACATTTCTAGAACTTTCTGAATTTAGTGTCAGGGAAAGGTTGATTGTCAGGAAATATAAATTTTATTATGAAACTCAACGAAACTAAACGTTTATGTAGATATACTAGTTCGTCCTAAATTTACATCTGATTGGTAAGATTAATTTGAATGTTATCTTGATTAGACTCCAAGTAGATGTTATATTACGGATAACTAAATAATTTCTAGGTAATATTCACTGAGGTAATAAAGTTCAATCATAGCCTAAAAAGCATTTGATCTTAGGTCGTTCAATAATTTTTGCAAAATATTCAGTTTCCATTTCTGAAATATTAGTATTTAAACAAACTTTTTCAATTTCGAATTTTCCACTAGAAAAAGTCATTCTCAAATGCTTCTCAATGAAAAAAAAGGTCTCTAAAGACATAATGGAAAACTTTTTTAGAAATAAACATAATTTATGCGTCCTCTGAATTTTCTTCGATCAAAGTCCAACTAAAATATTCAGACGTCCATCACTCGCAAGGTGTGAATTACATCTTCCCACTAAAAGTTCAAACAGGTGTAGATGCTCGAGAAATGACGTCACCAAAGTTTCGATTTCAATTGAAAATTTATATACATCGTCCGCTCTCAAAGGATCAATTAAATAAAAGCAACTGAACCAGTGTGTTAATTAATTCAAATTTATTCATTATTCACGGAAATTCATAAGCGCCATATTACATATATCTAAGCACTTGATCCTCATATGCATACCAGTACGAATATATATTTCGAGGAGCGCGGCACGTGCGGATTTTCAAAAGTGAAATTTCCTGACAGTTAATTAACCGTGTACTCGTGTGCACAGTTGTACTCCCATCTCTCTCTCTCTCTCTCTCTCTGTTTCTCTTTCTCTTTCGAATTGAAATTCGTGCCTAGAGCGGCGGTTGTCTAGAGGTTTTTTTTCTTGCTTGATGAGTTTATCTCCATCCATGCATATAATGCCATGTGTGTATGTGTGTATGTATTATCTAATCTGGGCAGCAGCACACCTCGTCTAGGTGCCGGAAACTTTCTCTGTGTTGTGAGTAGTGGGAAATTTAAGTAGATGGGGGATTTTCTTTTATTTTTTGAACGTGTTTTGAGAATTCTGGGCGATTGTTGTAAATTAAGTGTGGCAGTTTTTTATTTTATTAAATTTAAATTTAAATAGCTGAATTGTACAGGATTATTATTAAAAAAAAACTTTTAAGGCGACACGGAAGTTTATGTACATTGCTACATTAAATTTACTAGTTTACAAAATTAATATTTATATGATCTTACATGTATAAAAATACAATGTAGATGGGGACTTTTATTTAATTTTTTGTAACGTGTTTTGAGAAGTTTTATCAATTGTAAATTAGATGTAAGCATTTTCTTATTAAAATTTGAAAAACTGAAATTTACAAAATTGTTATTAAACAATGATTTTTAAAGGTAAAGAAGTGATAAAGAAGTTCAACAACATCGCTACGTTAAATGTTCTAGTTCATAAAATTAGTATTTATGATCCTACATACATGTACACCTCGTAATTTATGGATATGCATTATTTCACTAGAATCATAAAAGTTTCATACATCACACCAAATACTTCCTTACTTTACACTTTATATCTAATTTATTCCAAATTTTTCCAAATTCCATAGCTCCCTCTTCCACTTCCCTTTCGTCATACATACCATTTAATCTAGCCATTAAAGCATAATAACAAGGATAACTTACCAGAAACCTTAATGTACTTCTATAAAAGAAAGTGATAAAATACGCTCAGGTGTCTAAAATGGCTCGAACAGTTTAGGTCTCAGGACAGTGCAACCATATATATACTTTCGTTTTATACATCGTGAGTACAGTAGCGAAGCTAAAAGTGCGCTTGCATATTGGACGAGAAAATTTTAATCACGTCTGGGTCTATTCGTGGGTAATTACAGTTTCGCGCTAAAAAAAAGGCGCGTCAGTTGCGTCAGCATAATAAGTAATTACTTATTTTCTTCAGGGCGTTAGTTAAGGAGTCGGAGACTGATGAGGCGGTTTTGATTCCGGGTCTGTTGGCGATTTGCCGCAATGCAGCGGTGAGTTGGGTATTAGAGGAAATTGATTAGAGTTGCGGATTGATACTGCGTTAAATTTAATTGCAGTAATGAATCTTTTTTCTAGCGGGTTTATGTATGGTAGGACTATCCGTGAATGAAAATGTTTCAAAATGTTATTCTTATATTTTTTTGTATTATTTTTATTTTATATTTGATTTTATTAATTATAATTTTTCATTTTATATTATTGTATACTTTCAAAAAATATTAAGTTTTGTTATTATAAAATAATCCACACCCTCTTAAAAACACTCGCCCTTTCCCTCACGTACAACCATCAAAAAAAGCCTATTCATAGAATTCCCTTCTCCAGGCCACATTTAAATACCCAAACCTTATTTCTGGTCCAACGTTTCTCAGACGATTACCGCATCGGATCGGGTTCATCAACCGATCGAGATTAAATATCCGACATAGCCCGAGGATACCAACCGAACGCGTTGCTCTTGTGACCTTGGCGGTTACGATCCATTCACGCAGACATCCAAATGCGGAACTGATTCTTGCGCGTATGTTTACAGACACACAGATTTGACTCATCGTTTTGGGATTTTTATATTCACGCGCGGAGATGCCAATTGTGTCGATTATTATTAATTAGAGAGTGACGCGGGCGAAGGTACGTACGACAATGTTTTAAAAAAAAACTTTTTTTCTGGGTTTTTTTGGATGATTTGTTATGCTTGCATTTAATTCGATTTTTTGCCATGATGAGAAATATTAATAGAAGATTATTCCATTCCTAAATAATTTCAGTCTTCACGTTTAGCCATGCAATAATTCCTAAAACCGTTTAAAGACCAATTTCAGCCAGCACTTAATAATCGACACTCGCACATTTGGCAGGAAAAACCACTGACACATACGAGTGCCACTAAATTTCGCCCGTAATCGTTTTTGCGCAATTCAAAATACTCTTATCGCCGGTTCAACGAGCCGCAAAGCCGCAAATGCGCAGCATCCAAGCGGCAGCTCTCCGCTTTCCCGAGTTTGTCCTGTTTAAAATTCAAATCACGCAACGGGCCTCGACGTCGCACCGCCCATCAGCTAAATATAATAGGTTTCCGCGGATTTTTTTCCTTTTTCTTGTATATGCATATGCGAATGACTTATGAAACGTTTGAGCGTTAGTGCGGCAGTATTTTTCCCGAATTTGAAAAGCGGCAAAAAGCGTCGCGCCAAAAGCGTGCGGCTCGTTTCTAATTTATCACTTTTTCGTACGTTATGCGCGTAGGTATGTGGGATTCGGTAGTTATTATGGGTTACTGGTGCGTTCAATTTTTTTGTGTGGGTCTTAGAAAAACGAGAGTCTGAAAAAGACTTCCATGAATATAATGTTGTATTGAGTAAAATAGACCTGTTTCTAACTAAAACTGTATGACAACAAACAAAACCAAACGAACAAAAGTGCATGAAACAGCATTCTAACCTAACTCTCCGCACTGACCGCAGCCAAATCACTAATTCGCAACACTCCAGCAAAAACAAAAAGAATAAAATTTCTTTGGAGTGTTATGCACTTCTGCAGCCAGCACTGGCCTCGCTTCAGTACATACTTGGCTATCAGGGCGTGTAGAACCTTTGCATAAGGAACAGACCACTGCCGGTCATATAACTTGGCACCCGCACAACAGTGCGCTTCTTATCTTAGCCAGCGATCTGCAATCGGCCGACGAAAGCGCGAGTGAATTTCGCTTGCCAGTGCTGTTATTGACAAATAGAGGCTACTTCATTCCGTACAATTGCGCGAAAATTAAAAAGAGGCCGGTCGCTTTGTTTGCTGGCGCGTAAGTGCAACCTGTTATATAAGGGGAGTTGATGATCGGCGTTTGTTTTTCATTTTTTTGTGGATGGATTTGTATGGCTGATAGGAGCGTGTAGATGAGTGGTTAAGTGGCCGGTTCACGCTCTGAAAAGTTTGGTTGGAGGAATTTAGTTATATTTTGGTCAGTATAGTAACAAATGTTGGAAATAACAACAGGTCAGTGGTAAGAATGAAACATTTCGGTATATTTGGAAAAAAGTAATTTAGGTTTTAAAAACTTGTAATTTAATCGATACCTGTACCAACTTAAATCTATTTGACCCATTGTAAACTATCAAAGTAATATTGTTGGTGGAGTAAAATAATCTTGATTATGAATTAATAGAAAATTATTTAGCATAAAATTAAATCTATCTTCTTTAAATACTCCTCTCTCGTGTGGATAATTACTAATGAAATTGATAAAATGAAAAAATCCTTGCTTAAATAAATAAACTTATATAATTCTTGTTTAAAGAAGAACTAATGCTACTGTAATAATACATCTTTATTTAACAAATGCATATTTTATTTTAGCACACATATGAAAATTTTACTGTTCGATGGGAAATCTCATGTTCTTACAAACCTGTCCACTTACAGCAAGTGCATTATTCGTTTTTATGCAAAAAAGGTTATACAAACTAAATTTTCTTTTTTCCATTAGTATCTATCGTAACAAAAGTATTATTAAAAATTATCTGTCAATAAATGATAGATTCGAAGGTATTACAAAAGAACGGTAGACAATAACGCGATTCTAAAAATACCCACCAAATATATCAAAATTAACTTATCAAAATCATTCCAACATCACGTCCTTCCTTCAAACACCTGCATCCACCAACCACCTCCTTTCCAACTCCAACAATCCAACTCCCAAACAATAGCCAGTCCCCCCTCAAACTTCCAACAGACTCGACAATCACGATAACCAAACCGGCTCCCCGCGCTTTCTATATACACTCAACTCGCGCGATACGGAAACTTTTTTCATCCCTCCCATAAGACACGCCTGTCTCCGCGCACATAATAGACCGTTTCTTCTGTAAGCGAAAATACGGATTCGCAAACGCGCAAACTTACTTTATGCAACTTTCTCGCGCACGGCTTTATGAATGCGCACGCGCGCGCGTGCTCTCATCTGGAGCGCCGGTAATGTAGATTATTACCGGCCCAGTGGCGCAATTTTACCATTTCGCCGGGAAATTAGCTGGAGCGGGGAATGGTTTGGCTGATGGCGGGAGGTTTAGACGATGATTGGGGCAATGGCTCGGCTCGTGGATGAAGTACTGGAGAAGAATGAGTTTCGCTGTTGCGGGAGCTGTAAATTTAATTGTTTTGGCGGAGTTGTGGCTGTATAGGAATGGAAGTGAATGAGACAGATTTTTTTTCTTTGTATATACTCGATGTGGGTTTGGAGTTGGAATTTGAAATATGTTGAATTTTATTTTTCTAATAGATATTGGACTATTTATCCAATTAGATGTTTTGAGGAAATTGGTGTAATTAGGAAATTTGAATGAAATAATAATTGTTAGAGTTTCAGTCGAATTATTATTTTTGTAACCATTTAAACTTACAAGTATATTCGAGTTGCAGTGGACAATTACTGTTTGTGAAATAAGTATTTCCATCAACATGTAGATTTATATTTACGCAATTTGCATAGTTTTATAGCAATAATCTTAAAATTACGTGTTACAAATTTTTAAATTCCATTAAGCCCATGAATGTCTTTACTTCCTGGTCAGATAGTTCTAAAGCTTCTATACATGTGTGCAATAAATTCAGCACGTCAATACGCAAGGCCGAAAATTCCATAGTACAGTCTCCCTTTAGAAATTCAGCGCTTATTGTTGAGTTCTTGGCTGTGAGTAATACCTATAATCATAGTCCGAATATATCCTACACGTAAGGCAGCGAACTCCGCCTCTCACAATCCCTCCGAGAAGAGCACTAAAATCCACTTCTTCAAAATAGAAATATAATTAACGCGGAAACAATCGCGGCCCCGCATAAACCTATACTACTTCCCTATAAAACTACACGTGACACTGCCATAAACTCACTTCATTATCCCTATAAGAATAATCGTCCGCACTTCGACTCACCGACACCACTCAAATCCAATAGCTCCCATTAACCAACTCTATGCATTATACACATGTATGCACTACACACTATGCACATCAAAAGAAAGCGCTCGCATTATTTTTCCAACCAAAAAGACGTTAGGCTAAAAGCGCGAGCCCGAGTTGTATAACACCAATCCCGACCACATTTGTTATTTTCTATTACATAAAATCGCCGGAGCGCGACTTATAGCTCGCGCGCGTAACAGCCTAGGAAAGGTCGCGAGGCTAAAGTCTTTCTTCCGTTTACTAGTTTGGCTCGAGCCAATTTGTCAGGCGAGCTGTCGGGACGCGGGGATATATATAAAGCGGAGCGTGTTGCAAAATTGAACGATTTTCTTTTGATAGCCGAGATTTGCGGGCGTTGGGTGTATATAGAGCTGGGGACACACGGAGGTGGTAACGCGCTGGAATTTCCTTTGACAGCTGGAATGATAATTTGAGTGTAAGAATTCCGTAATTGGGTGGCGTTATTTATTTGGTTGGTTTGTGTGATTGAGGTTTTTACAAAGGAGGGGGATTAGTAAAATGTTTTAGGTATTATGGCGCTGTGTTTACATTTGCATGGGAAGGTGTAGAAGTGGGAGTTGGTCCAGTCGAGAAAGCAGAAAAGTCGTTGTGGAATTTGAAAATTTATTATGGCTTTAAGACGGAAATTTTATGTCTTGTTTGCCTATACTTTTGGGAAGGCGGGTAGTTGTAAAATATAAGTACTTTCTGCGTGAGAATTTATTTTCAGCGTTTTGCAATGATGGACAACATAAATAATTTATTCATTGAAAATTATAAATGGCGACAAGTATTGTAAATTTGTAAACTTTTAAAATGACATTTTTTAACAATTACGATTTGCAAATAGCATACTTGGTTAACATTATTTAAAATAGCTACAAGCGTTCCAAGCATCTCGCTTCTCATGTCCAGATAACTTAAAAAAAAACCCACGCACAGCGCTTATAATTTCAATTAAATAATGTCCCAATAAACCATGAAGTCCGCCGAAATTAATTAACTCAAACGGTGAAAGATATACCCCGCATTTTAAGACTGATAATCAAATCCCATTCATTAAAACTCCCGCAATCCACCTGATCAACTCGCCGAAATTAATAAGGAAGCGATAAACATCCATAACAGTACCACGCGCAAACTCGACCCATACTGCAAAATAAAAATTTTCATCATGAATCCGCGACTTCGCTTAAAAAAAAGGAGCACTCATTATATAATATCCAGCGGTAACACCTTGCGCAACATATTTCGCTGCTCGCGCTTGCACTTTTCTCCCGGCGCGCTTTTGGCCGGCTCGTAAATTTCCCGCTTGTAATTGAAAGTCAATCGTCCGCGTACACGTCTACTTTACGATTATTATAGCTCTTTGCATGTGAAAAAAATTGCTGTATTCGTGTCATACGCGCGCGGATTAGTCCGGTGCATTTCTCTGGATGTCGTAAAAGTGGACGCTTCCATGTTGAGAGTAGAAGCAATCGACGTGTGGAATGGTTATGTAAAGGGTTAGAGATGTTGGGTAAGTAGTTTGGGAGTAGAGCGTTGGATCGTCGCGAATTACGGGAAATTGATGCCTCGGAAAAGTCGATTATGTTTGGGTTCCGCGTGCGCTTTCTACACGTGGATTATCTTGTAGCGCGTGGGTTGGTCTGTGCGGGTAATGTGAAAGATTGGTGTTTGATGATTTGTTTTTTAATGATGCTGTTTTTACTTTGTGGGAAGTTTTGAGATGTTGGATTTTTCAATGTTATATGTATTGATGTGAGCGATATTTGAAAGAGGTAAAAAAGTGAAACAATCGATAATTATTACATTGTTTGCAATGAGTCTTGAACTTCAGTTAAATTTTACTGAAGGTTTTTTAAAAAGCTTATTAATATGGTTGTTTGGCGACGCTGGTCACTCTCTGCGGGACACATTTTTTTCCCAATATTTATAATTTATAGCATTTAATTCAATATAAAAATTCTACTCAACTTAAAATTTCAGCAATATTATATTATTTTATAAATTATCATTAATTATTTATAAAATATATAGTAAATTTTAAAAAGTGGATGCTATGCAAATATGATTTCGCCATAGATTAGAAATGATACCTCATTACGATTTTTCAGTGCATTCGATGTGACAAATACACGAATAGAAAATATAAATTTATCAAATTAATAAGACGCAAAATAGATCCACGGATCAGGTATGTGTAACTCAATAACTGCTTCTTGACTCGTGTTGTCATAATGACTTCAATTAACTTAACGGTTCGACGTGTAAATTAAATTTTTCAATTTTATTCGATAAAACGAGTTATTTAATTAATACTTTAAACTGGTATCTGAGATCAGAAAAAAGGAAAAAAGACAAAAAAGACTAAATTATCACTTGAATACTATATTCTTTAATAACGCGACAACTTTATTATATAGCAAGTGTATTACATAAAGGAAATTGAAAAGATTTTAAAAATTATTTTTTAGGCAAAAAGTTTATAATTAGTTAACTTTTAAATATCAAAAATAGTAAATATTATATTTGTCTGATCGCATTGCATAGTGGTAAAATAAAAACGGGCACTAATATCACAATATGATTGTCTTGTATGGCAGTATGAACGAAGCGCTTAAATAATTCAGATGCGAAATATTCACAAAATAATTTTTAAGCATCAACACCGATGTACATATAAACGCATTATATATTAGTGTCTGTGGGTAATAATAAACATTGCAAAATTCAATTGTTTAACAAATTTTTACCTTTTCCATGAAAATGATCCTAATAATTTATGTATGTAAATTAGTTTTATTCATTTATTATAATATCTGTGAAGATTGTTGATTCTGGCTAAAATTATTTTCAAATCCCATAACTTATACACCGACTACTAAGATGTACACATACATCAAAAACTGTTTCACCAGTGTTGAGCATTAGTATATAAGATATTTGAAAATTATTTAAAGTAGCGTAGAAGCAATCAATATTTCTAAAAATGTGAAAACTTGTTTAATAATTAGTGATAAATTGAAACTAGATTTAATGAATGAACATTAAATTAACGTAGAATTAAAAAAAGGTTTTAACCAATATGTCAATTGCTAGTGGAACTATATATACTAACTGTTTATCAAAAAATGAAAAACTTGTACATTAAAAGAATTAATATAAATTATAAAAAGCAATACGTTTTATATTCGTATTTTATTTCAAGATTTTAATTTTATTTGCTTGTAAATCGAAATTGACCATTACTTTCTTGAGAATGAAAAATACTATGTATCACTCACGTAACACAAATCCATAATTAAACAAATGTTCTTTAAATCAACCTACAATTATTCCTACATTGTCTCTTTATAATGATACTCCGCTTCTTCGATATCATCCTCAAAACCATCAACCCCATCTCTCTTTCCCAACCCAAAATCCTCTATGCTAATCCATTTCACAAATCCGCGTAAACATTAACTGCAACGCCGAATTAAGACGATTCATAAATTTTCTCTACGACGACGAACGCACGACAAGCTAATAACCACTCACATACGGTGATTTACGCGGCAGCGTTTCAAATGCAATTCGATTCCTGGCTCCACGCACTCGTCGACTGAAACGTAATTGCCCGTCATCAAACGGCTCTTTACACGCTCCGTCACACGGTGCGAATGATTTGCGACGCGCCGCTGCTAATTCACGACTCGGAGATCACGAATGGTATATATAGGAAAGTTTCTGCTAGGAGATTTTTTTGCTATGATTGTGTATGTGTGGTGCGTGAGAAAAAGATGGATTTATTGAGTGAGCGTGAAGAATTTTAGGTGAAATTGATAAACGGAGTATTTGTTTTAGGTGTGTTGGTATATGTGCACGGAGTATTAATTTGGGATTGATTTTTTGTTGTGGTGTGGTTGTGGTCAAGCGTAACGGAGTTGTGTAATAAGGATTTTTAGTTTCGTTAATACAATGGAGTCATTCATCAATTTTAATGAAAGTTTATTTATTGTTGTGAAAAATTTATATTTGATTGGTTACTCTGGCCATTATTCACTTATTCAGAACGTATTATAACAATTGGTTTAGTAAGTGATTATTAACTGTTAAAATCTTTATATTTATTTTTTGAAATGTAAAAAGTTGAGTGGCTCATCTTCTTCATGTTTACGATCAGCAATTTGATTTTTTTTATTAATTGTGACTTCCCCCATTACTTCCTGTATAAAACTTCTTTTGAAATTATTATACATCGATAAGTGACCTTACCGTTTTAATGTCAAATGTAAGGACTTAAATATTTAACTATATATTTATAACTAATTGAGTTAGTGAACATTCATTATAAAACAGTAATATTTTCACTTTTTTCATTTATTGATTTAATGTAGACACTTATAGGCACAGGTTTTTAGATATTTCAATAAATTTTTATTATATACACAAAAATTTATTATAGTACTGTAGTGGTAGTAATTAATAGCTATTATTTTCTTTTATTCTAATGAATATGGTAAGGTAGTCTTTTCCTCTGTCTCTAGAGATAAATTAGCGAAAAGTTATTCATCTAAGTAAATTAGATTGTAAGAATTAGCATTCAAGACAGGATCATCTAGCGTACTCAACTATAAATTGACAGACAATCTCATTCAAACAGTCGTTCTAACGACGAAAAAATTTTCTATTAAAAAACTTTTTTATGTCTCAAATTCGTACACCAGTGCTTACTTAATTTAGTGAATATGTTTTCTAATTTATCAAAATCCAGTTTCGGTCGTTTTATAGATAACCATCTTGCTAATCCATCTGTAGAGGGATAGAAAAAATGCCATTAACTATTCATTAGGTTGGACAACAAAAAAGCGCAACCATAAAAAGCGGAATTTGAATGGACCGTTATATTTATTTATATAAATTTACATTTAATTCTGTTCAAATTCAAGACTCGATTTTGCTCCTTAAAAGGCATTTGATTCGTTACAGTTTAAACAGTTTGAATATTTAAAACAGTTTTAAATTAAAATTTGATGTTAAATTAAAAGTGAATACTTTTGTCATAAAATAAATTTACCTATAGAAAAAGAATAACAATTTTTTCAAATAAATTTATTAAAAACGAAACAATTTAACTAATCTAATAAAAGCTAAAAATTTACATTTTTATAAACATTTCTCGAACCAAAATAGTCAAGATTTGTTTCTCTGACACAAATACAACGACAAATACATCCAGGATCATAAATTAAACGAAAAAAGAGAAAGAAACCTTTTTAAAAATTCAGAATTTCCCATCTACATTCCCCGAACACCCTTCAAACTTTCATTACCCACGACCGAAATTCAGAAACAGCCGTCCCAACCGCTCTAAATTAAAGATGCGCAAAGCGAACTATCCTCTTCCGAACATACCCAGAAAAACTACACCTGTCCTCTCTTACATTGTTCCAGAGAAGCGATGCTGTGCGTAAGAGACGAGTCGGTGCTATCGGTCCCGGCGATCGGCAGCCCCTCATCCATGGCCTGGTTCTACCTCAGCCTCGAGTTTCTCATAGGACTCGGTATTTCCGGATTTCTCGTCTTTCTCAGCCTGGTCAAGTCTCTGTTACCCAAGCCACCACGCGATCTTACCGGCGATGTTGTACTTGTAAGTTTTTGCTTGGGTTATAATGAATGTGCGTGTCAGTTTACGCGTTTGCAGGTACTTAATTGTAGGTGTAGATTTGAGCGAGATAATTATTAGTGTTGTATGCGTAAATGAGATTGTATTTATTGCTTTGGAATTTTATGTGTATTTTGTTTGATGATTTGCATTAATTTGATACATTGAGAAAGTGGCTTTGCGTCAGGGGGAACATTTATAAATTTCAGTTTAATTGAATGTTTGATTATTGTATTTTTAAGCAAAGAATTTTAGAATTATGAAATAAATATGTTTTTTTAATTTTTTCACACTTATTATGATCATAAAAAATACTGAGAAAAATACTGTAATGGTATTACCATTTCAAAATCACGAAGAAGATTGAATGGAAAATATTTTAGAAAATAAAGCAAATGAATCATTTTTGAATAAAAAATATTTTTTATCCATAAACTTTAACAAAAAATCAATTTTTTAAAAAAAGGATATTTTACAAACATCGATATTACAGTACACTTTTTCTGTAAGATGTATTGCAAAACAAAAAATACTTTTTTTTTAAATAAAAAAAAACATTACACCGTAATCTAAACCAAAGCAATAACGAACTATACCTCCCTTATTACAAAGGTAACTGGCGCCACCTCGAACCTAGGAAGTCACCTCGCCGAGGAGTTCGCACGTGGCGGCTGTTCCGTCATTTGCGTCGACGAGGACATCAGCGCCGTCCAGGAGGCAGCCCAGAAACTACGCGCCAAGTATCCCGGCGTCGAGAGGATCGGCTCGAGATACCAGAAGGAAGAAGACATTTCAAGGTCAAGGTCACGACCTTCAAGTTTCGCCTACAGCTGTAACCTCTGGGATCGTGAGCAGATCAAGAGTCTGGCTAAGAAGGTCAAGGAGGACGTGGGCAGAGTTGACGTTTTGATTACCTGTGCCGGAAGCCCGGATCAGGGGGTTTTTGACACCGTTAGCAGGACTTTGATGAGCCATTATTGGGTAGGTTTTTTAGTTTTTGTAGCTGAATTTTTTGGTTTTCATTTTGGGT
This sequence comes from Eupelmus azureus, assembly GCA_030522685.1. Lineage (NCBI taxonomy): Eukaryota > Metazoa > Arthropoda > Insecta > Hymenoptera > Eupelmidae > Eupelmus > Eupelmus azureus. The sequence goes on along the minus strand of JAPYZA010001088.1, from coordinate 5,064 downwards.
TTTATGGGGATTGTTGAATTTTTGAGTACATATGTCCGTATGTAGCTATTTTTTGATGATCTATTTTTTAAATCATGAAAAGAGGCATAAAAAGGAAAAAAGTCGACTCGTTTTAATTTTAATAAATGCACGGAAACCAGTTATCATAGTCGCAAATTTATAGTAGCTCTTCAACGACCGCCCCTGTCCAACTACTTCATTGTAAGCATTTATTTTTATTCTACATAAAAAAACATATAGATCAAAACCTACATACATGTCAGAAAAAGAACAATATATTAACATAAATAGATGATAAGAAAGTTTAATAAAAGAAAATCGTCACGTCAAACGAGCAATAAAGTTTTAATTCCCACCAGTATCTATAATAACAGAGAGCAATCAGCGCGTAATGCAGCTGCACATGAAAAGACTACAAAAAGCCGGGTGTTTATTTTTACAGACGGTACTTGCATTCCTGCCTGCCATGCTGCATCGGGAAAGAGCTCACGTTATTGGAATTACGCCAACAGTCTCCACGGAGGATGCGTATATGGGATCGAAAGCGGCCGTCGCAGGTTATTAATATTTGTTTGATGATAAAAGTTAGACAGCTGCTTTTGTGTGTAGGGTCGATTGGAAGATGATAATTATTTGTTTGTTTGTTTACGATTACGGGACATTATCTAATTAGAAATTGTTTATAATTTTTGATATATTGCGCATTTTTAGAACAGTTGTTATCACTTAAATCATAGTCGCTAAGTTAGTTTGGTCGGGATTTATATTGAAATTTATATTGATTTATAATGATACTGAAAACTTTTTTGTTTACTTAGGTTTGATGGACAGCTTGGGACAGCAGTTTAGTGGACGGAATAATAGACTGACTTTCATGACTGTGGCGCCCAAAGCTGAACCAAGGTAAATAAGAAATTTGCATTTACATTCTGAATTACTATTTTAATCATATAATTTATATTCTTCTGTAAATAAATTAATAATTGTATTATTTTATTAGGCTGTTAAAACAGAGTGAGCAGGAGATTGCCAAAGAAGTGGTGCAAGCTGTCCAGAGGGATCTACCCTGTCTTAGCATGAGCTGGAGCTCAAAAACGTTGTACTATCTAAGGTAAAAAATCCCCTATACAAAATTCTGCAAATACTTAACCATGATTCTTTTTACGCAACATGTACAGTATAAGCAAGTATTTCAGGCATGGGTATTTGTTGCCCTCGCTTCGGCGTAAAAGACCTGCTTAATCTACTAGTTATATAATTTTAATATTATCATATTAAAAGTCACAGAATATTAATAAATAAATTATTTTTCAGTTGCAGACTTTACGGAGCTATAACAACGATCAATAGGTGGCTTGACACATAATAAATAGTTTGGAATATATATTAGGCGATGTATCATATAAATTGTAACTATAAAATCATCTCATCGTAGTGCTATTATTCTCTTGAAAATGGCTCATGTCATTAATTACTTGCTGTTTTATACTACATTCACCGGCGATTATGTATTTGTAATTTTAGTTTGTTTAAGTAGCTCATTAATGTAATTTTTAAGACGAACTTGTAAATATGATACTGAAATGAAAGGACTGTAAACTCTTTTTTATCAAAGACTAGAGCGTATCAAAAAAACGAAACGCTTTTCAATATTTATTGTGATAAGTCATGTGCGTCTGTCATTTAAAATTATTGCGTTTCTATCGAAAAATATTGTCTTACATTACTACAAAAATCAATTCATACTTTGGTAATGAAATATGTAACTAAATTAATAAATTGTGTAAAACAATCACTTCTTAATTTGTATACAAATATTGATGCGCGCGAATAAATACCTCCATTCTCGTAAATTTCTGAACTACCATTACTTCTCAAAAAGGACTAATTTGTTTATTTGACATTGCTCCGACATTTCCAGCTACAATCGTGTCAAAATCAGACAATACATCCTTGACAGCGTAGCCCACCAACCCGCCAACTCTCACAAGCCAACATAAAAAAACTTTTATCGAAATTCAAAACATCACAGACCACACGACAGTTCACATCTCCATCTTCATTCTCTAGGCACCAGCACATCATAATGACCATACTCGTTGCGTCCGCTGAAAAGTAGATGGGCGGTTCGTGCCCTGGGATCAAACCTACTCTCCAGGATCCGGCGCAGGTGGCCAGCGGCGTCGGCGCGCCTGTAGATCGCCAGATTAAGGCGGTGCAGTTTGGTGGCGACGAGGCACTCCAGCTCGCTGGCAAAGGTGCCGTCGTGGCTCATGAAGCGGGAGTACTCGTCGCGATTTGAGATGCTCCACTCGGCGAGGACGAAGGAACGTAGCTCGCGCCAGTTGCTGTCGATGTGGTTTACGACCTGTGGTTGAGGGGGATGGGTGTGATGAAGGATTGGAGGAAATTTTGATTGGGTTAAGAGATGAACCGAAGAGTTTTTGGAAAAATGTTGCATAATTTTTTTAGAAATGTATATTTTTACTTATTTTTTATGGAGGTTTATTTTTGTGGATTTGTTGCGATTGTTTGGGATATTTTGATGGGGTATTTAATAGATTTTATTATGGTTTCAAATATTAGTATATTGTGATGTATTATGTTTTAAATACAAGTTTTAGGCAAACAAGCATTGCAAAGGAAAAAGATTGTGAGTCGATTATGATTATTTAAATCAGACGAGGGCATAAAGGTCCAATAGCAATGTTCCCTTATTTTATATATTATACCGTAGTAACTATTTCAATTTTCGTGACGGTAATATTTAAAATATTTCTTAGATTACTACCTAGCGTTTTAATTAATTGTATTTTAAGACATTTAAAATTCATATTAAATTACATATTTTAGTTTTTCTGGAAACGTGTAATTACTGCCATGCCGCTAATGCACCTTTCATAAATTCAGTAATTATGTAAAAATTTTCCTATCCTTCAGGACATGTAAAGATTTGCTAATTACCTACCTGAAAGGAAATTAATGGTAAAAAGGAGAATTAGCTAACCAAGGTGCGTATGTTTTTGTGTCTGCTTTCGGTTCCCCAGATAATGTAACTGATGGCTCGAAACATGCAATTTCCGTCACCGAAGATCTCGTGTAAATAGAATTCCCCATCTGAACTCTTGAAGATCCGAGACGTACCTTTATATAGTTGAAAAAAATTTTCTTGCATTAAATGTATAAATAAGAAGTTATTTGGATAAATATGGATTATAATAAATTCTTAAGTAAAAAAAGCATCGTTACTGTTTAAAAATATTACTTATTCATTAAATATACGGTTGTTTCAAAATTTGATTTTAAAATTATGAAGTTATTTTTCTGCCTTAACGCCGGAAAATGCTACCTTCCCCGGCCGTTGAGCGAAACGAGGTTGTCGCTTTCCGGCGCCGTCGAGCAGAAAAATAGTATACACACCTAGGTCAGTAAAAAAGAAAGCCACAATTACATGTGATCTGAGACATTTATTATTTTACTGGCCTAGGTATGTAATATACTATTAAAACTATATGCAGGTCCACCTAATAAGATAATTGACTATTTATTTTAATCTGACTAATCTAATCGGTAAATTTTCATAAAAGTTGAAAATATTTAAACGATATTACAGTCTAATATACCGGCAATTACAATAACTTATTTTTTTATTTATTTTAATTTTAAAAACAAAAATACCAATATCACCTTCTTCTAATTGTCAACAAGTTAACGTCGTGCTTTTTTTAAAATATAAAACTGACCGAAAGAAAAAATGACTTCCCGTAATCGTCGGTAACAACAAGCCTTTAGCATCATTTTAACCGTTCTACAAGCACCGTAATCTTAATTCCATTTTTACCAATTATCAGCATTTTCATGGTAAATTAATTTCAAATAATTTTCAAATCAACGCAAGTTAGCCCACTTAGTGCCCTCTAAGCAATTCCGTACAGGCATTAAACATAATTTGTCTACAAACTACCTGAGTTGAAATTACCTGTGAAGTGCCGGAGCGGCGGACCAGGGCCTGTACAGAGATCGCTCAGGACGGCCGTTGTTAGGCTCGTGATGAGGTGCATTACAAGGCTGGCTCTGGTTTACCGGAAAAGCCGATTTTTGAAGCATTAAATTGTGATTCAAACATATGTGTATAATCTATTTTCTATATATAACTAAAAACATTAGTCAGGCTTGCGAACATGGTTCCGTAATGCCCATCGCCACATGCCTGAAAGTCGGTGCTAAGCCGAACGTGTCGCTCGCCAACACGGAGGGTCAGAGACCCGGTACAGTCCCTGGTTTCCGCCTTAATATCAATTCTAATCGTGTCCCACACACCATGTACACCCCATTCATAGTAAAAACTAATCATCGCCCCGAAAATTAGCGTAACCACCCAACACCCACGCTCTCCAAAATCCCCTTAAAACCCCTTTCAAAACCCATCCACCTATTCACAAAAAAAACGTGCCTCCCCTTAACCCCACCCTCAAAACCTCCACAACACAAAAAGAAAAATACCCGAACGGCTTCCTCGCTGATTCCCAGCTCTCCTGCAGCCCGACGGCCTCCGGCACTCGCGATGCTCCCGCTGATTCCTGGAGGCGCGCGCTACTTCCGGCGCTCTAACGACCGCGACTCCAGCGCCCGGCGTCGGCCTCTCCCTATTAGTTCCGCCGGCGGTGCTGCTGCTGCTTCTTGCCGTTTGAGTCTAGGCGCGTTGGGCAGAGAGAGGAGGTGTATATAGGCGTACGTGCTTGGGAAATTGATGGTGTGGGTAAGGTGATGTGGATGTGCCGGAAGAGCGGCGGCCTGATGTAATGGGTTTTTTCTTTTGGAGCGGCGGAGAAAGCGAGATATCGGGAAGTGCAAATAGAATAGGAGAGTTCGGGGAAGAGTTTTAGATTGGAGATATAAGTTTTTGGGGGATTGGAAGGTTTCTTTGCGTTGTTTGAGGCGTGGTTTTGTAATGCTGTGGGAGGTGTGATGGATTGTGGCAATATTCTGGATTTTTGAGAATAGGAAAAACTATTTTTTAATTTTGGAAGTTTTGGATTATTGTTTGAGTTATGAAGGAGTAAA
>JAPYZA010001087.1:23092-34977 GCA_030522685.1 Eupelmus azureus | reverse complement strand
AACATCAAAAAAACCCAAAAAAAAAAAAAAAAAAAAAAAAAAATCCACGCGAAACTCCCTCGCATTCTCCGTAAAAGCCCCGCTATTCAATATGTATCGGCGCCCATTGATTTTCCAGCTCTCCGCGACCGACTCTCTGCAAAAAAAAGCCGTCCTACCAAACGAAAGCATCAAGCATCAGCAACAGCACAAAAGCCTCCTTCTCCAGATAACAGAGCTCCTTAAAAAGCCAGCCTCGACGCTCACCACACATCCCAAAGTCTCGCCTTAAGACGCCATTAAAGCCCCCCAGCTCTGTAGATTAATAAACGGCGAGCGCACGCGCGCTTCCACTTTCCTTCCGCAAAACAAAGAGCGCGCGCGTATATAAAATTTACGCGGCCCAAAGAGAAAGACTTTAAAACGCTCCGCAGCAGCGTCGATTGTTCCGCTCGCGACCCAGAATCCCGATATAGAGGCCGGCATCTATATACAAGAGCCGCGCGGAGCACTTTGGCCCGGAGCGCGCCCCGTTCTCTTAGACTCGCGCGCGCGCGCCGGTTCTGGGTTAACGCTGGCTTCCGCTGATGGAACTTCGACAACAATGCGCCGAGCTCGCGCGCGAAAACAACGCCGACGGTTTAACGTCCGGCGGGGCCCTTCGCGGGTAATTGACGAGAGAGAGAGAGTGGAATTTGCGTGCGCGTATAGGACCTTCCAGCGGATGCGGAACGGTGCGGGGTTTATGCGAGCGCGGGGCGATTTGGTTGGTTGGATTTTCTTTGGCGCGCGGGTTGGATTTTTTTTCTTTCTTTTTTAGAGAGGAGCTGGCTGGATCCGTGGGCGGTAGGATGGTTTATCGGCTCTCGAGAGTGGTTTTACGAGGGTTTTAGTTTCCGGTAGCTTCTGGGATGGCTGTAGCGGTGGATTGGGATTGGGAGTGCGGGCTTTGAAGATTCGGTTTAGTCGTTTGAAATAATATGGTTTTCGTATGGAATTGGTCTGTTTTTTCGAGTAATTTCGGGCGTTTAATTATGGGGTTATGTTGTTTGTAAAATTATTATCTCTATCTATTTTCACGTGCAAATAGCGTTTCCTTAGTTAGATGCCGGGCGATATTATCGTTCACGTTATGAATAAATTACTAAGGGCATGCATCAGCATAGTGACCCTAATTGCCGCAGCGGGTTAGTCCATTGAAATATTCATTCTGGCACAAAAGTATATTCATCGTTAAATTAATAATGAACCTCCGCTTTACGGAAGAAAATACAAACTAATTTAAATTAATTAGGTCTCGTAAATAGACAGTATCGCTATAAAATGGCTTTGAAAAATCGCTTAAACATTTGAAGTTCATCCTTTAATCCAACCGTACCGTTTCATACAAAGTTAAAAAAATGCATACAACCTCGATGAACGGTGTGGCATAGACCACTCAGCAGCTTAACATAACTCCTCTATGCGACTCCTCCCGAATTATCATTCAATAAACCAGCAGCATGAAAAAACAAACAATCACTCTTTAGTCCCTCGCGAAACAGTCATTCAAGTTCGATATACTCCGCTCTTACAATAGACCCCGCAGGTACATATATATCTAGATATAGTCTCGTTATCGCGCAGAACCGATATCTTCGCATCTACATATTTCCCCGCATCGAAACGGCCGCGGGACCAGTCCCATCAGCTCCAGAGCGCGAGCTCCGCTCAAATACATTTTTCTGTATTCATAACCCCGCGCGCGCTGCGCGGCATTTGCATGCGCATATAGTCGATTTCGGAATTTTTCTATTTACGCAGAGCGCGCGCAGAGCGATTTTCTCGTTTTCAACGCGCGGTCCGGTTATATTTGCCTCGCAAAAATACGCCCAGCGAGCTACGCTCTCTCTATTTCTCTCTTTCCCCCGGTGCGGATGTATAGTTTATGTATTCGCGGAGGGCGGCGCGTTATACCGCGGAATATTTTCACCTGCGCGCTCGGCATGGCCGTTTTCACACCTGCATTATCGATGGAGTAAACGCGCGGACGCCGGAGAGAGGCGTAAAATTTTTATTTTCCCCGATTTCGCCTGCCGAGCGCAGAATTTATTATGGATTAAGGTTTGCGGGAAATGCTGGGATACAGATCGCTGCGTGAAAGATCGCGGCTTACACATTGAATATTTGTCGGTTGGTGTTAATCCGATTGCGCTGGGCGGGGATGAAGCCGATGAAATTTAAAAGTGATTGGGTGTCGCGTTAATAGTTTTATGAGAAAACAATAGGAGATTTCATTGTTATAAATAAATACGTTTTTGGACATCAATTTTATTATTTAGTTAAATTTCAGTTAAATGATTAATTAAATTTACCTAAAAGTTTTATTTTATTTCGCGAGTTCAATATTGGCGTAAAGACCTCATTTGCTCGTGTAACTGCAAATATCTCTTTGAAAATTGTAATTTTACAGCAAAGCAAGGGCTGAATTGCCTTCGTGTGTGCGATCCCGCATGTGCTGACCATCAGCAATAAACCGATAAACGTTCGTTACTTGCACGTGCACGGAATAACTCACTGTTTACGTATTCTCGGGTACACCTAGTGAAATATAGCATACGTGCCTTTTACAACACATTTTTAATTTTTGTTTTTTTATAAACATTAAATTTTCAATAATAACAATTTTCCCATGCTGAATAATTCATTGGCACTGATTCTCAGCAATAAAAAAAGCAGCCCCCCTATTCTCCCCTGGCAATTACATTATTACACCGATCTTCACGAGTCCTAACGGCAGTAATTGTGCAACCACTAGAAAAGCTCTATCCTCTCCGACATTATACACACCCGGCTCGGTAGCATACGTTAAATTGATTTTACACGCCCTGAATGACCATTAACGTTGACTAGTGTAACGCGTGTCGCTGTCACGCGATGCCGCGCGCGCGCGCTACTCTCGAGCGCACCGTCGCCTGCACCGAATATATATACACGTTGAAGAATCGCATTGCGCGCCGCGTGACACTATGGGACTGACTTATATGTGATGTACAATTTACGCGCGCGCGCGGCTCGCGCGCCTCCAGTTGTTCAAGTGGATAGTGCTAGCGGAAATCGAAGTGTTGCGCGTTGAGCTGGCTTTTGATTTACCGCTTTGACGATTGAAGAAATTTTTATTTTGAGAGTGAATTGGATTTTAAGGCTAATGTAGTGGTTCCTTTAATAAAAAGCGCGAAGAATCCGTGTTTATAGAAATATTTTATTCATGCAAAAGGAATTTTTCCACGCCATGCACCTGCGGCAAATAGAAATTTTCTGCAAATACACTTTCGATATACATCGGCCACACTGACCTAAGGTTCGCGCTCTGCAAGCAAACTTCCCAATGCAACGCATTCAAAAATCGCACTACAAACTCCCCACGCAATTTCCAAATCCATTTCTCGCAGCGCAGCACATCAGAACTTCCCAACGCTCTCCGACGAACCACTCCCAGCCGACACTATATAATACACCTACCTGCGCGACGGTAACTCCACAGCACGCGAAATCCACACCCTCGGCCAGGCGACGGAGTTCGTTCAACCGATATCTGCCCGAGCCGAGAAGCGAGCCGCGCGGCGACGATTTTTTAATTACACGGCGATTGCCCATAAAGCGCGCGACCTTACGTCGAACCTTTAGCGCGGCAATTACGCCATTCCTGGCCAACCGTCCGTGCATCCGCGCATTGTACCGATCGCTCGGACACAAATTGCCCCATGGCGTATCTGTATAGAGGAGAGAGTCGCAGCGCGATGCGCATGGCTATGATCGGATAATCGCCGCGAGCTGAAGAATTTTGAATTGCGCGCGCGCGCGTTTATAGAGGGGCCGTTTGGAGGTTATGTTGCGGCACTGTTCTTTTTCGGGGGAAATTATATATAGTGGGGCCGGTGTATGGGGAATTACTGTGATTTTAGCGGGAACGATGGGAATTTCGCCGTTTTTGAAAACAGAGAGCAGAGGATTCCGGGATGATTATTGTATTTATGATAATTGCGGAGCAATGGGAGTGTATGTGCGCGGCGTTGTTTTGATTGAATGAATGGAATTTTCGTAGACGCGTAGAGTTTTATTGTGATTTTCATTTCCACGTATATTGTAAGTTAATTTTGTTCAAGGTAAAATGTAAATATTGATTGTTTTGAAAATTTAATTAAATTAATTATTTGAGCATTTCAAGAGTATAGTCTGAATTACTTAATTATCTATTTCAGTAGTAGTAGCATAATACAAAAATTATAAGGGCTCAAACGTTATTTTTAGCACAAAGAATATATGGTCAGTATGTGATGACGGTTAGAATGAAGTTGTTTTTCCTACATGAAAACATATCAATAAAACAAGCCTTAGATTCGTAGCTTTTTTTTTCTATTGTGATCGCACAAATAACATTAACATATTTCTTGGTAGAAATAATTTTATTTAATAGTAATTTAGTAATTTAACGTTTAGTTAAAAGTTTATAAGTAAAAAATATCTAAAAAGTAGTCATTTATATTTTATTATTTTATTTTCTTTTTATTAATTTACCCTAGCTAGATTTTTTAAACCTTTAAAGTATTTTCAATAGTTTTACTCATATATAGTTGGTCTTCGGTTTATTAATATCTGAAATAATAAATGTTACTGTAATTACATTTTAATTACTTTCGTAGCTTACCTAAGCGAAAATGCGAATAATTTTCTCAGAATAATTTAATAATGTTGTGTTAATGTTTGACATATCTTTTGTTGCTACTTCAGTTTTCATAATCAAATTATATATCACATATAGTGCGTTCAGTCGTAAAATTGCGACACAACATTAATTATATAATATGAATCTCGCACTCAGCATATATGTATAGCACACTAAAATAATTATAGTACTTGTTTTCAGTCATCAAAGTAAAATGACATCAACAAACATGAATTTCACAGACCTAAACAATAAAAATATAAAATTCCGCACAATGCACGTCTCGTCTGTGCCCTATTTAAAAAAAGAGTTTCTTCTAAATTTCTCTCAAGCGCACATACACATCTATTACACTTACACACAAGCTAAACAAGCGCGTTGTACAACTAGCTGCTATTTATTTCGGCTGTTTATCCTTGGTTTCATAACTCCAGCAGGCGGAAAACGTCGCGCGCACGCCGTCTGAAAAACGTCAACAAACCTTGAATCCTGGCGCTTTCGCAAGTCACAAACATTAAATTATAATGCACGTATTTAAGCGCTCATTACGCAACGGCGCGCTGAAAAACTAATAAAAACGCCGTTTTCGTTTTCAAAGCCTCCGTCTTTCGCGGAACGAAACGAGCACAAGTGAAAATATTAGCCAGCAGTCGCTAACGAATACCGCGCGCTTCTCAAAACACTCCCCCCCCCCCGTGTAAACTAGCAAGTGCGAACGCTAATTGATAGCGCACATCCGGCCCGCAGACAAACGGCAAAACCAACGTAACCCGCTAATTAATTAACATAATTCGCTCCAATACCCACCTATGAATCATAAACCCAGCCGTCCAGCCGTCCCTATCCAGCGATCAATCTTTCCCCGCCCGCATAACCATTCCCTTTGTGTCCGCCAAAAAAGGCGAGCGCAGCAGCAAAAAAACAAAGAGGAGAGTTAAAAAACAAGCATAAGAAAAAGAAGAAAGCTCGCTCATCAGATAATGCAGCTCGTGCCTGCCGAGCGAACTCGAGCGTGGCCGCAACACGCTTGCGCTCGTGACGGAGATGCATATCGGGCCAGCGCTCGGGAGAGCATTAGAAAGAGGAGGAGAGGAAAAAAAAGAGGAGGAGAGAGCGAGCACGGAAAACTGCTCGGCGACAGCGTGAAAGCCCTCCGCGTGTGTCTCTCGCGACATCGCGATATCGCGCCCCTACAGACAGGCCTCAATTATCCGCGCGTCTATACCGTCTTTATCTTCCGGGGCGATTTTTTCTCTCATTTTTTGCGCCTTCGGCGTCTTTGTTAATGTTTAAGGGCGAGCTGCTGTTTATGCAGATGGGAGCGGAGGTATATGTATGTGGGAGAGCGCGAGTTTTAAGGTCGGCGCGTGCCTGCTGCCGTCGCCGCTGGATGCGCGCATGCCAAGTGCAGGCGCGTATTAATTAGGCTGGAACAAAGTCTGAACTCGATGCGCCGGGCGTATGTGGATATAGCTCTCTCGCGGGAGAGTGGATGTTACGACAGATGTGCGCGCTGGAGCCGCGTGTAACGAGAGCTGGGGAATTCGCGCGATGCGTCAATATTTTGGAAAGGATGCTGGGGGCGTTGTCTTTGGATTTTGAATTTGAATTTGGAGTTTGGATATTGAGTTTGAATTTCAATGTTTTAATTTTGACGATTGTTGGTTGGTTTTGAATTCTCGCTTTTCTTGAATTGTGCTTTCGGTAAAAGGCTTTGGTAAAATGATGAAATTACGCTTAAGACTTCTGGGGAAGTAACTTGTTGGAAAAGTTTCGGAGGGTGCATACCTCCACGGGCTGAAATGCGTAATGTACAGGTATGCATGATGCTTAGTAAAGTTTTCGAGAAATTTATCGCAAACAAGAGCATCACCCACTTTAACAACAATTTTCTGAGTGCTTCATCGGAGTTTTCAAATTAACAAAATTATCTCGAATGTAATTTCACATATATCTATCTTCTTGACGGAAAAAAGAAACTATATAAAAGTATTTGAAAAATATAAAAATAGAGCAGCAGTATGCCACGGATTCTTGTATTGTTGACATTAGCATTTTGATAATAATTAATTGTCGATACAAATTTTGAAAGTTTCAAGAGTTGATACACAAAGGCAGTTTTAACACATATCGATTGTCCGAACTAAGATTAAAGTTAATTATATAATAAAATTGTTTTTAATAATTTTTGAATATACTAACAATTAATTATTATCAATAATATACTAATATCTACAAATTAAGAGTCCCTTTTATACTGCTTCCCAATAAGACATCTCTCACTAAAGAGAAAACTCACATGCACTACCCCAAATGGCAATCACAAATAAATACGAACAAATATTACCTTATACATTCCACACCTTCGTAAAACTCATATATACACCTATCTCCGTACCACCACCGGGACTAAGTAAAGCGAGAGTCAGAGTGAGAAAGAGAGACTGATGCATTAATCCTGGGCGCTGTAAGCGAGTTCCTCGCCTCGCAGCAGCGCAAATGAAGGGAGCCGAGAATATCCGCGGGGACTTGGAACTTGAGTTTTACGAGGATGAATATGTATCGAGCGGCCAGGAGCTAACTTCACTCCTCGTCTCCCTGCGCGGGAATATTTAGTTACGTTACGAGGCTACCGTCCCCGAGATTTCCTCGGCTGACCGAAATCAAAACGCCACCAGAGACTTCGATTCGCGCGCGCGACGGTTCATTTCGTTTTCAGAGTTGCGCCGCTTAATTGGCTTTCGAGGAGAGCGGGATTCGAGCAGACAGCAAGAACTTGGCCTGTTGCTGCTCATGGATGGAGGGAATTTTCGGCTCGGAAGGGCGGTTATAGTGTTGGGATGTTTCGAGGAATTGTGTTATGAAAATTTTGCAAGTTTTGTGGCTGCTTGAAGGTTTTAACTTTGAGAGATGTTCGGTTGATTAAATCGTTAGGTGGCGAAATGAAGTTTGATAAGATGAAGCACCTGAATTTATTTGGTTTATTAAGTGGAATAAAAATGGGTCCGTGGCTATAAATTTTCGAAAACTTTGCAAAACTGATGGTACGGCAATGTAATTTCAATTTAATTCGGAAAATTAATTATTTTCTAACAATTTTTATTTAACAAATTTATAATTATTATCTTTGTTGTTATTATTTTGCTGTGAGATATTATAAGTTTGAGAAAAAAGTGACTCTACTTAATTTGATACAAAAACTACTAGAACAGCCAAAATTGGGTGACCCGCATTTGTACGCGAATGGGCAAACTGCCACCAAAAATTACGTCGTTGAAAAAGTAGTATATATATATATCTAATAAAAAATCCTTAAAGTGAAAAGTTTGCACTTATATTTAAATTTGCAATGATATCAAATAATAAATACTGAATGTTAAAAATTAATCTTTTACAATATTAAATATTAAATTACGTTTCTTATAATATATTCCAAATTATTTAGTGTCTTTAAAATAAAAATTTTATTTTACAAATCTCCGAAATTTTCTGAAATTTAAAAGTTTTGACATTTTTAATGTCCGTGATATACAATCATGAATGTCACGTACAAACTGCTACCAATTTTAGACATATTTCTAACTTTTGACTATGAAATAATTTTCATTGAGATTTTAATCTTTGTACGGCTTTGCATGCATAATGCAATTACTTTACTGAAAGCTTGACAAGGTTACTGTTTTGAATAAAATAAATTATTCAATTTCTAATTTGCATAGCTCGTATTAATGCCCTCATTCATAATTTTCAGCATTCTACTATTTTCTATTGTTCATTAAAATCATTTATCTTAATCCTCTATTAGTAAGTACATTTAATCGAGTATATTCACTAAAATACAAATATAATTTATCTACAACATAATAATAAGTAAATCTCTAAAATTCTAATAACTTGGCATCTTTCGACGTTCTCATAAATTGAAATCAAAACCATCCCAATAACCTAAATCATAATTTTAAAACCTCCACCCCTAAAAGCTTCCGAACTTCCATCAGCGCTCGTAAATAGCCGCATTGTTTCTCGCTCTGACATCGTCCCAGCTCACTTGCAGCCAGCGCACGCGGCCGTCTTATCAGCGCCGTGTACCTCCGCATCCAACTTGCGCGCTGCACGTGTAATTAACTCCCCCAGAAAATTGATCACATCGACTTGGAAACAAGTCTCGTAGTCGCGTCTGCCCCTCTTCCATCGTCACACAAAACTTGAAGCCAACCAGCCAGCTATATATATACGCACTCTAGACTCGCGCGTTCGCGCACGTGACGAGCTAGTACAGTGCAGATCTTTGGAATGAATGCAAATCCGCTTAAATAGCTGCGTGCGAAGTTGCCTCGTGCGAGCGAGATTAGATTTACGTCGTCGGGTGTGTGTTTAAGTAGGAAACGCGGCTGAGGGACTTTTGTTTCTTGAGCGCTTTTCTTATGGGCGGTTAGGTAAGCGAGTCGAAGGCGGCTGAGAGTCTGGAGCGGCTTTGGCTGCTTGTTTATGAAGTTCAAGATTTTCGAGCTGGAAATGAAGTAACGTTCCGTGTTCGGGAGATCATTAGAGAGTTGTTTGAATTACGGATGCTGCGGGAAGTTCTGATGGGGGATTGTATATGTGCTGCGAGGCCGTGAAAAATTTGCAGGGAGACGGGGTTGGGGATGGGAACGAGCTGTTACGAAGCTCTTTGGCTGCCTGTTAAATGTAGAATTAACAGAGTGCAGGTGAATTATTAATTTGGTAAATTTTTAATGAGACATTTGTGAATGCATAGGGTTTATTTGATAAAGACGTTTAAATCTGTTGAAATGAAATACGTGAATTAAAGTTTGTGGAAACTGGCATCAAAGCAAATGTATAAATGCGCCAGAGATCTAAAGCTTTTTATATGAATACACGAATGTAGAGAGAGGTAAAAATTCTTCAGATGGGCTCAGTGCAATGTATTAAAAAGTTTGGTAAGTAGGTAAGGAGATTTATTGCCTCTTCAAGGCTTCCACTTTATGCTTCTCGAGTAAATTTTTGGGAAAGCCCTACGCAAATTCATGTCAAGGATCTAAATGTATGATCTTGCTGACGTGACAAATTTTGCGAGTCGTCTGCGTGTGTAACTTTATCACGGGCAGGTAACTGCTTGTTGGAGCTTTCGTTTCGTAATTTTTTTACACCTATCGGGACAGTGATGGATTAATGTTGGCTCGATAACTAAAGAGAAATGTTCTCTATTTTATATGCACGACATTATCGGCTGGGGCTAAGAGGTTTTTAAATTTCTTGAGATTTTTAGTTGTTTCATATAGTTCACCAATTTCTGTATCCCACTTTAGTAAAAATAGATCAGTGATTTAAGCATTTTAATGTCAATAAATTTATTATTATTGGAAATTCATGTTTTCACAAAAACATTTATACATGCATAAATACATAAAAATTATTATATAAGTGAATAATACAAATTGGAAAATAATGTAAAATGCTTCATTAACTCTTGTAAAAGAAAGAGTAATCTAATCATCATAATTACACGCGGTATATTACAAAGCGAGTTTCATTCAACATCAAATATCTAAAATTTAATTATTGCGCTCGTAACGTTTCGGCCAGCGAGCTCGGTGTGTGCGCGCTTATCTGCGGACCGCTTAATTCGATTTAGCCGCGACTCGCTCGAAATACTAAAACGGCAAGCGCATTTTTTGAGTTCCATTTCGTGAAAGCTCGGCATAAGAGCTACCTAAAAGATGTACAGAAAGTTTAGGCGAATATTTGAGTCACGCGCACTCGAGATTCGCGCCACTCGCATGATTTAGGACATTATCTAATTCCAAAATATTTTCAAAGCATATTTCGCATACAAAGTTTCAACCAAGTTCCATGAGCGCGAAGTCAATTATAAAAATTCTTTAATAGCAAAAACCTTCATCCTAAATTTCCACCCACACTCACAGACTCATGTATAAAAAATAAACATTCGCCCATACCCCGGCGCTAAAAACCAACAAAACCCAGGCTCTTACGCGTAATTTATCAGTAGCCGAATAATAAAAGGAGATTTATCGCGTGCTTCCTACGTACGCGCGCGGGCCGGTCAAAAAGCGGTTGATCCAGCGCGTAGGCATATAATGCGCTCCGTGCGCGGCGGCGGTTATTTTAAGAGGAAACTGGTTTGGTAGCCGTGCTATATTTACTTTTCTCAGGCGCGCGCGCTGCGTAAGTCTTTCGCAGGACTCTTAACCTTCCACGCGCGTCCTTCGTCGTGTAGGTGTATGTGTGCGCAAGCACACGAATTCACGTCTCGTCCGTTCGCTCTGGCAGGAGAGTAAGTGGGGTTATATCGGAAATCAGTGAGTTATACGCGAGAGAGCGGGTAGATTGGGGTCAATGGCACCGAATTACGAAATTTAGTGTTTTTTTTTTGTTGGGTAGGATGTTTTTGGGTTTGATGATTTTTGGAGGGGTTGAAGGGCTTGGGATGTCTATGAATTGTGTAGACTGTAGTAACTGAGCCTTAAGGTCCTATTATTACGAAATTCTTAGTATAGTTCAGTTTAGTAAGCAACAAGTTGTTGCAAAGTGGTTTTCAGACTAGGTTTATTAAAGTTTAAAGTAACTTGAAAACAGTTTATGAATTTGCTATTATTATTATTATAAATGGGTTGTTATATAAGCGCTAGGTATTTCATTTTATTTTTTCCACTAGATATACTCTAAATTCACAGAGTCTATATATCTACCTCATAAGATTAATTTCTCTAAAGATACAACCCATCCTCCAGTCAAACCAGCAACAAAGCACACTCAAAAACAGAAGATCCAATCAAAGCCCAAAACTTCAACAACGAACTCGTAGCTCCAGCCTATATCTCCTTGCACACAGCACATCAGAGCGCATCAAAGTATCGAACACTCGCTCTGCACATCAGCAAACTCGCGAGAGATATAAGCCCACGTCGGCTCGCGCAAACTTAAAGTACATCATGCGAAAGCGGCTCGATAGCCGCGTAATGGAGCAGACGAAATATAACGCCGGCAACCCCCTCTATCTCTCTTGCCTTGCGAACGTACCTGCGTATATCGAATAAGCGTGAAAGCATCGGAATCTCGTCGCCGAGCGTCACGAGCGAGTGAGCTTCAGAAATCGAGCAAACTTCCTGCGCGCGATGGGACCTGTATATTCTCTCTTTCCGCATCCGGTGCGCGCGATGTGTGTGTGTGTGTG
>JAPYZA010001087.1:0-23085 GCA_030522685.1 Eupelmus azureus | reverse complement strand
CTGTATGCAGTTCCGCGCCTCTTTTTCTTTCCTTTTTCGTTGCAGCGCTGCTCCGCACCTATATACTACAAGCGCGACGACGCACCTGAAAATCGGCGGGTGTGGAGTTCGTGATTGAATGACGATCGTCGTTTTTTCTATAGGGGAGTGAGGCATGCGGGTGAGAGAGTTTACGTCGAGTTTTATGGAGATGGATACTTTTATTGTGTCTTTTTGACGGGTCGGGATAGGAAGTGACTGTCCTTGCTTGGCCTTGATTGATTTTTTTAAGGGCTGGCAGTTGAATGTATTTATGCGAGGTCGAGATTGAAATGGAATTTTAAAATACGAGTGTGATAATTATTTGACGAGTCTGCGAAATGCAGGTTGTCGATGTATTGATTAATTCTATTTTGTATCTTTGACTCTTTCTGTTGAACTTGTGCCAGAAATTTTATTGATCGTTAGAGAAGAATTTTAAATATTGTAAAAAATTTGAGTATCCGTTTGATTTTACTGGAAAATAATAAGTTTGAATGTCAAATAGAGTGTTTTATTGGGAACAATCTTTAGCATTTATGAAAAATTTAAAAGCGTATTTGTGTTTATTTAATATTCGAACTATTTTTTTTTTTGTTTGTAAGAGCAGAAAAATTCGCTTTATTATGTACATACGTAAAAATATTGATAATCAATAGTTCTTTTGGCATGTACGTTTTTATAAATACCAAGGGAATAAAGGTCGTTCAAGTGAAAAATTTTTTAGAACCTATTGTGATGTTTTTATATTGTTTTTACAATGCTGAAAAACCAGGCAAGGTCATGAATTTTTCCAACCACAACACATCGAAAACAAAAAATTAGATTTGTGATCATGGAAGTTGACAATAGTTTCTACTCTGGAAGGACATATTCATGAAAAAAAAAAAAATAATAATTATATAAAATTTTGTATCAAATGCAATTATTAAATTTCTGGTATTTTTCAAATATACATTGAGTAACGTTTGAATTTCAAAATTTTCATGGATATTTTAAACCAAAAGTAAAAGTATGATTTCGATTTTGTCCTATATATGACTCTGAGACGCGCGTCTCTTACTAAATTCCTCACGCGTAAAAAAATCGTCCCCTTACTAAACTCACCCAATCTTATTATAAACGAAAATTCATATTCCTTCCCCTCATAACTGTAAAACATCTATTCCTAAACCAGATCCCCCTCGCGCCTCATCCAAACAAAAAAAAAAAAAACAGAATCTTCCAACCAAATCCATTAGCGCTCCAATCACCTTATCACCTCTCCAGCGACACTTTTCAATCCCAACCGGAATGCCTATTATAATCCATCCCAGGACGATATGCATGACGTAACGCCAGAGCCGTCCGAGGAGTTCAGGTGGCGCAAATATACGGAATATCGGCCAGAAACATCTGAGGCGCGTGCGTAATAGGGGAGAGAGGCAGATTGACGCCTGTACCGTTGATTCCGAGCGTAACTTCTGCATTCCGGGCGTATTCGGTCTGCGGCCCAGAAATGCGCGCTCTGCGTGTATATATGCTCCTTCGCGGAAGCCAGCTGTGGAACGGGAATCCCGTGATTGACGCGCGACAGCTAGCCCAAAACCGAGAGTCGAGCCGCAGAGGATAAGCCGTCTATAATCTTCCTTTTGGATTATGTGGAGAATTAAAATGCGGCTTTTTTCGGGGCCTGGGATGTTCTCTGCTCCGAATTGGAAGTTGAGAAATATTTTTAGGGAATGGTATAGGGGAATTTTGGGTGCGCTTGATAGAGGCTAGGACAAATGCAGTTGACAGTTTAATTATAGAGATTTACTATGAATATATGTTTGTCATTTGGTTGTTGTGGTGAATAATGCAAATGTAATGTTTTTAACTTGGTAGTATATATTGCATTTGAACGTAGTAAATTTTTAGCCATCTGACAATGGGAAATTGCTACTTTTGTATGCACACGAGTGGTTTCTTTATCAAAATTTTCTGTTGTACTTTTTGTACTGATGCAAGATGAAGCAGCTCATTTTTCTGATCCACAGCAAGATTTCTTTGCCAGAATATATATAATTAGATAGCGAAATCTCCTCCGACAACGGTAGAATATTTGTCCCTTGAGAAATTTGGTTGATTTTATCGTCTCCCCCTATTCCAGGAAACATGAAAAACACAACCCTATATAGATTATTCTGGCCGTAAATTTCAGTTGTCTCCCGGTAATTTACCAAAATATACGTTTTTCATTATTTTTTGTCATTATTGTTGACCTCGCTCGGATTGGTAGGGAAATTATCTTTACAGCGCGTAATTTACAACATTTTTCGATCGTGTTAAAAAAAAATAAAAAAAAAACATACAGAGCATTCATTTAAACGTACACTTAGCGAGTACAAATTTGATAAAATGATACGGTGAGAGCTTTGTGGTATAAAAATATTATGATTTTTACTTCTTCTTACAATAGCGGTTAAAATAATAACACCTCGTTGATTGCGGTTATCAAAAATTACTTATACAACATAATACCATCCAGTACATTATTACATTTTTGGAACCGCTTTGCTACAACTCCCTTCCCACTACTTACTACCAATCCGGACCCAGCACCCACCTAAAAAAAACACGCTCAAAATAAACCACCAAAACCACGAAATCCCATAACTAATCAATTTAATTCTAACAAGCCACTCCCAGAACCAACCAGCCACGCATCCCCCCTCGCAACATCCTTATTTTTCAGCATCAGCGTAATTGCAGAAGACTCGGGGGCTCCGTGGTGATAACACTCACGTCCCGTTATACACGCGTCAGGGGCAAGCCCCGCCGGAGAAATTAGAGCTTGATCCTATCGGCCCGCACGGGGTGAGAAAGCACTCGCTTGCGATTTATCCGAAAAGGGGATGGAAGAAAGGTTCTCTCTCCTGTAAATTTGCGCTCGCCCGCGCGCGGCTCCGTCCGTCTCGGTATTATCAGAGCGCGCAATCCGAGAAAATTGCCCGGCTCCCGGTTCTACACGCGCGGGGGCGTAAATCACGCGGCGCGGCCGCGTAAACAGCGCGCGAGCGCTGAGCCACTTTGCGTCGGGAGCGGAGGGCTGGATGTTAACGCGCGTATCTCGCGCGCGACTTATTCTTGAGAGAGCCTCGCGCGAGCTGCTGAATAGTGGAGTATAGGAGGCGAAAGGATATTCTGGGTAAGTTAAGTGTCTGCGGTGAGCTAGACACGTGAGGGGGGGGGGGTGGTAACAGGAAGGAAGAGTGACGTGGAAATGCATCATCGCGTTGTTGTTCGGTCATGTAAGAAGCTGCTATTTGTACGTGATAAAACGGGCCGTAAATATATCTGGGTAATGCTGGGAGAGAGAGAGTGTAGGGAGTGGAATGGAGAGGTGATAAGAGAGGATTTGTCGGTTTCTAGTGAATGCCTTTGTCAGAATTAGCTGTAGTGGAGGATGTGGAGCGAGGGTAATGTAACCGTTAGTGCAAATGTTTGATGTTTGTTTTGGGTAGAATAGGGTGTAACTGTGATCGTGATCTACATGTACATTTATGTTGTTTTATTATTTACTGGATTGGATTGTTGAGATGATGGTTAGCTGGAACTATTAGTTTTTCGGAAATATCGAAGTCAAACGGAAAATAAATATTAACTCAAGCCAATCTGTTACAATAGTTACTAATAGTTTATATTATAGAGTATTTATAGAATGTTTTCCTTGACAAATTTGATCAATTAATTTAATAAAAAATGTGGTTTTATCAACTCACGCTATTTTTTTTTTAATTTGAGCGGTGAATCGAAGAGCGTTTTTTAATCTTAGGTTTAGAATTGAAAGATAAAACAGGAGTAACGCACGAAGTACCTCATAAAACAACTCTTTTTCACTGCTCGATACAGCTCGCTTTACTACCGTGCGTACAATCGTTGGCTAGAAAAACAAAACCAATATAGTACTGAGTAAAAAAAAGTAAAAAGAACTCGAAGTAAATAGTAGCGTATTGAAGTATTACGATTTTCGTAAATATAATAAATTATAAAAGATTTGTTTTATCATTAAATTACTTATATTAAGTGTTATTCTTTTATTTTACGCTTAGTACAATAACTATTTTCCTTTCGTCAATTTACGGTGAGTTTTCATAAATACATAATCTTTTTATGCATATGATCATTAAATGGTCAAATTACGGTAAATTTTTAAAAGCTTATTTTACAAATACTTAATTGAAGTAGACTTTTTTAACTTAAATTATAATTAAGAGTTTGGCTAAAATTTTGAGCAAATTATATCAAAGTATCGTGCGAAGATTATTACATCGAAAGCTGAACTGAAACAAGCTAACCTGCTAACCAGCTACTATTCTGTTCATATAATCTTTTTTTATATCAAAAGAAAATAAGTACTTCTAAATTAAATAATTATCTGTTCTTGTAAGTATACCTATATAAAAGCTCGTCCATTTTTTGATCAGCTTTGCGCAAATATATGCGCTAAAAATTTATCACACAAAGACAAAAATCGTCAAAAACTTACAATCAACTATATTTAACTCATCTCCACCTCCTTCCAGAAAAGCTTCACCTAGCCAGCGCCAATCCAAACCCCATCACTCTCTACCCCCCTCCCCTCTCTCCCCCGCACCTATAGGATCCTTCTCCGAACCGATCGCCCGGAGATTTTAATCGGCGCTATTATTCACCTGGCCGATTACAAAGCTGGCCGTGCGCCCTCGTTCGCGACCCACTTAGTCTCTCCTCGCGCACTCGACATAGCCAGAGAGCGCGAGTCTTCTTCTTCCTGGTGCGCTGGAGGACCCTCGTTGCGCTGACTCGCTAATTCTCGTAATTACCGAATGACGCTGGTGCGGTTCGGTTACGGCGCGAGGCTCTCCCACGACTAAGCGCGAATTTAACTTCGAAATTTCCGCGCGGTTTAGCAGTGAGGTGTTAGCGACGCTGTGTAGTTACCCTGTTTAGAGGAGAAAATGCTTTATTGGGAGAGCGGTTGGATGGAAAGTTAGAGAAAAGAAAGGTGAATTTAAGGAATGGAATAGGGGACTGGAACTTTATCCTTCGTTATCGTTGACCCCTGTATAATTTTAGTTATACGGTGAAAATCGCCAGGAGAAATCATAACGAGCAGCTCGCGTATAATATAAAAAGGCGGTATCACCTCTCGCGCGCAAGGTGGTCTCCCAACTGCTCGCGCGCGCCACGAATTTATGGAGAAACACGAAGGTAGACGCAGCTAGTTTTATTCACCCTGGCCGCGTAATTTGGAATTCAAATCTCCCGCGCTCGGGCATCAGACTGCATTTTCAGAATAAAAGTATAGTCCGCCTTACCCTCCCAAAAAAGGAAAATTGAATCTCATTTGCGTTTTATGTCTAATAACAATTTATGACTCGATACCGACCAACGGTAAAAGCGCGTTGATATAATAATAAGTATAACGTTGAACTCGTAAAGCCCGCGAGAGGAAGAAGAAAGAAGCGAGAGAAACGCGAGAAAGAAAAATATAAGTACTCGAGCCTCGAAAGAACGCTTTTTCATTCGGCCAGCTCGGTACATTAACCGCCACGCTTCTCGCGGCCTGCGCGCCAATTATTTCCGCCAAAATCCGAGCGGCATCGCCGAGCCCTAGATTCGCGCGTACTATAACGTAATGCGCTCTCGCAGCGGGAGCAGAAGGCTTTTTAAGATCGGGGAACAATGGACAAAGGTTATCCGGGCAAATTGTAGCGGAAAAATCAGCTGGTGCTCGCTCAAGTGCGAGAGATTTTGAGGAGTGAATTTTTGAACTTGGAGCTTGGCTGCGGGCTAATTTGAGAGGTTAATATTTTAGTGTATTTTTTTTAATTAAGGGAGCAGTTTGAAGAGCGATTGTGCATTACTTATGAGTTGGGGATAAAAATACACTTTGTGCGCATGCGAAAGATTTAAAAAGATATTGCGCATAAAGAAGAAATGACTAAGCATAAAATTTGCAAAATTAATTGAATAATTAAATAAACTATTTTTGGTCGTTGAGCAAGAAATGAATGCGTCTGTTTAGCTAGAAATGTAGTTGGATACTTTAAAAATTTTATCTGTAGAAAATAATTAGTTTAAAATATAAAATATTTATTACTTCGAATTTTACACTAAGGTATATCCCTATATTTAATATTATACAAATTTCTTGGTGAATATGAATATAAGAAAGTAGCAACTGAAAGACAGAAAGCTTTTCCGCATTTTCTGTACAGCGAAATCCTTTTAAAATAATAAGAATGAGTACCATGGTTTCAAAAAGATTTTATTACCATAATATTAATAAGAAAAATTCCGCCGTTCTTTGTATGCAGCACTATACACCGTATAATTTTATCCCAGAACCCAGCAGCCCTCTTCATCCCAGTTCATATCCCAGCCAAATTTCCCTCCGAAATACACCTTCCCACTATAAAAACTTTACTCTCTCCCCATTTCCACAAACATTTCTGCACTTTAAATCCTTAAAAAAGAGAAAAAAAATCCATCTCCCAAAATCAGCGCGACCAGCAGAAATCTGCCATCCTCGGCAACCCGGAAACTTTCCCTGAAATCAGTCAGCCAAAGCAAAGCACAGCTCCGCCGCTTGCCAGCTCCTCGGCAAACGAATCTCGCGTCTTCCCACACGGCATACCTCCGCTCTCCCACTCAACGAGAACGCGCTATAAAATCCATTAATTATTCGGACCGTGAAGGTGTATGCGCGGGCGAGCGCGCGCGTTACAATCAGCCTGCTCTCTCTCTCTCTTGAACACACACATGCAAGTGTTACGTGTAGCTCTCCGTCTCTCTCTCTCTCTCCACGTGCGTTCACACAATCAAAGACTGCTGACACCACAGAGCCATACTCCGCTCTGCTGCAGCCGGCTTATACAGTCGGCCAGGCGGAATATAAGAGGAGAGAGAGAGCGGGGGCATTCCACGGCGAGCACAGCGCGGTAGAAGGGGCATCGAGGCACCGTGGCAAAGGAACGGCAGTTCCTCGGCCTGCGAGATCTCTCTCCGTGCTCTCTCTCTCTCTCTTTCTCGCTCGCTCTCCGGGGCAGCGCTCTCGGCTTCAGAAACGCTCCAGCCGCCTACCGGGCCGCATATACGCGCTCTCCGCTCTCTATATACGTGTGTATATACCAACTCGCTCGCTCGCTGCCGACAGAGCTGGCGCACGGCGCATTCCGCGCGCGAGTTGGCGGCTGCTCTCTCGCGAATATATAACCCGCGCGCGCGCGCGCGCGTCCGAAATAGACGACCTAATCGAGTTCCGCGCGCGCTAGCTCCTCTGTGTGTCTGCTCGGCGCTCGCCCCCCCCCGGCCGCCGATCTCTCTTCTAGCTCTCCGCGCGCGCATTTTCCCGTGGACCACTTCTCGGGATAGACGCGGCCGCGAGTGCGTTCTTGTATACATCGGCTTTTCCGCGAGGCAGTGCTCGCAGGTATATTGTGCTTGTGCGGGGATGTATAGGGCTGAGTGTGCTTGAGTATATATATATAACCGTGCTGTGCTTGTGTCTATAAACGCGTATATATCCAGTGTGCCGCGGCTGCAGGTCCATTTTGCATACCGCCAGCCGATTGTGCAGCGAGAGAGAAAGAGCAGCGGCGGCGGCGGCGGCATGACCGAATGAAATGCTGCAGCAGCGGCGCGGAATGCAGCCCGGCCGCTGGGCCGCTGCTGCGTCTGCTGCGGCAGCCCCGAGGAGGAAGAGCAGCGGCAGCGAGACGCTCTGAGGAATTCGAAAAATGATAAGGAGCTTCGACGCCGCTATGACGTGCTGCGAGGAAAGCAACCAAGGTAGGAGTGTAGTGAGGTTATGGTCGCAGCGAGGGGGGAGCTGTGCGGATCGGTGGGTTGTGGATGCGTTTAGAGCGGGATCGTTGGATAGGTGATTGTGTGTGTTGTCGTGGAAGGATTGCTTGAATTGGGTAGGAGATTGGTTTGGCGATGGTTTAATTTTGTGGATGATCAAATTTAATTGGGAGGGGATTTGGGATACTGTTGGCGTCGCCGGTCTCTCGCTGCTTTTATGGAATTCCTCGACAGTTCGGAGTAACGTTATTATTTCGTGTTTATTCCGAGGTGCTGTTATATAGTGTTATACATTCACTTTATCTTCAGTTCGAGCATACCGATCTTGTGATTCATCTTGCGCAGTTTTCTGTTTAAGTTTCCAGATAAAAAGCCGGTACGGTCTGAGTGCCCTGATAAATCTAATCAAGCTATCTGATTGAAAAGGTGATTTATATTTATTTATCGGTTAAATTGGTTAAAGAATCTATATTTAACTTTAACTTGTTTTGACATGATTTACTTATTGTTATTGTATTAATGTTTTTGTTATACGAAATAAGAAATCTATATTTTGATTGCTCCAAATAGTAAAACTGTGTCCCCTACATACAAGAATAGAAGGTACAACATTTTTATTCGGAGCCACAAATTTAGTTTTAATCTATTTTAAATTGAGCTAACAGAACCGAGATCACTCTACAACGTATTTACCAATCACTCACTCTCGCATCTCAATCTCCCGGTATAAACTAAGAATTCGTAAACACTAAACTCTTCAACACATCCCAAAACTACCATCTCCCAGTCGCCGGCAACCCACATACCCAGCCTAATACACCTCCCAAAATTACCCAGCCCAAGCGCGCCGCGCAGCATCTCTAAAATCTCGGCTCCTGCATACAAAAATAATTCGCACAAAGCCGAGAGAGCCGACGTCGGCCAGCCGGCTCTGTCCAGATCCGTCCTCGGCCGCGCGACAAAAAGCTCACGCGCCGCGCTGCTTCAGCCAGCGAAAATCCGCGCATCAGCGATGCGCGAGAATATATTTCTGGCCACTGGCGAGTCATCGTACTCGCCTGTACACCTATATCTATATGCGCATTTTCGCGAGAGAGCGACACCGTTCCTATTACTGCTGCTGCGGCACTTTTTCGTCTCGCGCGTCCCGAGATAATAGAGAGCGAGAGGAGAGACGAAAGACGAGTCGAGTCCACGGGGACGCGGACGGATAAAAAAGAGCCGAGCTCGGAATGAGAGAGAGAGAGAAAAAGAGAGGGAGAGAAAGACGGATGATGAGTAAAGGGAACGAGTCTCTCGAGTCGGTTAGACGGGAATCGGGTTTCCATCGTGAGTGCCGATGATCTGGTCATCTTGAAGCGGCGGGGAGCTCGCAGAGACCACTCGAGAGAGCGGCTCCAAAGCGGCGCACGTGAATTGGGAAAGATAGAGAGGGATGAGGCGCGGAGAGATGCGTTAAGTGATTTTCGTGATAGGCTCCCTCCTTGTTAAGAGCCGGTGGATGGCTAGTTGGGCATTTTCAGCGTTCTGACGTCTTGTTTCACCGGGTGAAAGAGACATTCTTCTTCTGTGACTGTTATTGGGAAATCTTGTATTTTATTATTCTTTTACGGCTATTATTTCTTTTATTGTATTATTAATGAAAAAATCATTATTATTTTAATGAAACTTGTTATTGAAATCAGACGTTAAATATCTTTTATGGTATACAAAACAGATCTAAGCAGATAAAAATTTCAAACGAAAAATTTATCATAAAATAACAATAGCTCCTTTTCACATTGTCAGAGCTACTTTATGCAAATTGACGGCTTAGAATTTTGACGAAACAAAACATGCCGATACACGTAACGCCACTAAAACTTTTCAACTCGCACAATCCACCCAAACGCGTCCATTCAAATTCAAATTTTAAACAGTATCACATAACGTCCGTGAAGTTAATAGTCCTGTTTATGTCTCCCTCGCCCCGCCGTCGCGCAAACATTGACATCACCGCAGCCCTGAAAAAGAGCCACTTTTCGATAAAAACAAAATTTATGCTAAATGCACCGACGACAATCTCCTAAAAAAAAACCGTCTCCGCCACTCGAGCGGCAATGTCATTCAGCTGAGCGCTCGAAGGCTACATGATGGCCCCGTCGTCTGGTCCTCTCGTGAACTCTCCGTGTATATATACACAGAGAGCCAGCGCGCCGACCTTGAACTTGGCTCGCGCCGATGGAAAGCAGACTTTCGTTACGCACGCGCCTCGTCCTCCGCTCACTTCAGCCTCGTCCGCGTATATATACATGTACGTGTGCGTACGTATATATACATCATGGAAAAAGGTTACGCTCGCGTGCTTTTTTAATGGCGCGCCGCGCGCAGGAGAGATAAGAGCCGACGTGATGTGAAAACTCGCAGGCTAGTTTAGCGCGCGCGATGCGCTGCCCTGCTTGTTTCTGTGTGTATATAAAAAGTGCGTAAGTTAGAGAGTTTGCCCCCGCGGGCGTGGAAATTATTTTTCCTATAGATAAGAGGCGCCGCGCGACGAGCTGGAATTACGGCAGGTTGCGCGCGGAATTATCGAAACGCGGCCGAGGATTTAAAGCGGAGAAATCGCGGTAATTGATGGCTTCGCCGCGTTTGTTTAACGAGTTTTTTCCCGTTTGTTTAAAAAGTGGGGATGCGTGTGAATGGCTGTTAGCGCGTGTGCTTCGTTAAGGTGATTTCTCGTTCGTGCTGTAGATGCAGATGTAGTGTATGAAAAGCAATAACTTAATGTTCTTGAAGAGTTTGATTAGACATGTTGTTGGGTGAGTGTAATTGGCTTTGCTGAAGTATGATCAAAAAATTAAATTCAAGCATTTTTGCTGATTTATGTCATTAAAATATGATGCTTAGGTATCAGTGACCGACTAGTGTATAACGATAATATCAACGGATTTAAACGCTTGTTACACCAAAAATTCAACAACTGGTATCGTGTTCAGACCTGTCTATACGATGATGATATGGGTACTCTAATATTACCCCAAGTCAAATTTATGTAAAATGTCCATCCGTACAGAAAAGACACTCAGCCAGCACTAATCATCAACAAAAGTCGTTCGAAGCTCCACCCAAGCCAATATCCCTCAAACTTTTCCTCATTTAAAACGGATCCATTCGCAATCGCAAAAGCCGCAAAGCCGAAGCCAGCCTCTCCTCGAGACAAGAGACGAATAAAACTTTTTTTCGTCACCCCGAAGAGCGGCAGCCTCCAGGATCCATACATTTTAATATTCAAGCCGCGCTTTCCGCCAGAGCGAGCCGGAATTAGCGAAAGTCGGCTGAGCGCGCCGAGGAATCCGTAATATAAAGCCTGTTTTCGTCAAAGCTGTACACGGCACGCGTTATCGGGCTACCTTCCACCCCCGCTCCGGAATGTCTTGCGTTCCGAAAAGTACTTAGTTTCGCGTATACGAGAAAAAAAAAGAAGAGCTCAAGCCGTGAAATTCGAACTGGAAGGGTGCACGTGCCTATATAGTTTCTGAGTAATGAAAAAGTTTTGTGTTTCGCTCTGAGGACTGAGCGCGGGGCTCTGTGAAAAGTGCGTTCCAAGTTTTAATGGCGCGGATGGGAAACAGATCGAAGGCTGCTCGGTAACGAGGGGGTGGCTATCGGGGAAAAATTTGAGAGAGTGAGAGGCGAACGCGAGCACGTGAGGTTCTTAAAGGATCGTTAAAGTCGGGCTCGAAATGAGACGGCGCTTTAAAAAAGTTCCCGCAACAGGTTTTTAATGGTGCGCCGCGCGTTTGCTTCTGCGAATTTTATATTTGTTTTTTGTTTTGCTAGGTTGCGTTCGTCGCGGATGCTCGACTGTTGTTCTTTTACGCGTTTCTATTAAAGACTCGTAAATATTAACTCATTAGTTGCCGGCGCGCTGCTGCCGGTTGAGTTTTTCTCAATTAAGGAACGGCGCTTTGAAAAATCCCGACCGCACGGCAGAAGTCTATTAAGTGCTAATTTTTGTTGGCACGTCATGGAAACTAGTTGTTAATGCGAGAATGTTATAACTTGGTTAAATTGACGCGAGCTGTACTTACAGGACTGAAACTTACAGAAGCAGAAACTGATAATTTCCTGTAATGAGCATTAATTGGCGATTAGTTTAGTAATAAATATACCGTTCATTCGACTTGTTCAACATTTGCATTAGCCGGCTGATAGATGCGCGTAGTCTGCTATTAAACGCAGACTAAGTGATAGAAATTGCAATGGAGGTAGGAGTCGAGTTTCAAGTTTAACACTTCTTCCTGACTGCAGTAAATTCATGAAGCATGGCAATTATTCTTAAAGTCGGCTCGCCGCATTAAGTAAGTTTAACTCTCGAGTGAAAGAAGGTGTTTATCGATCTCTAGTATTTATTGACTTGAGCTCGCGCGAGAGAGGAAACGATTTTCAAGGCGTTCCATTTTCTTTATTTATTTTAACTGGAAATAAAAAAAGGATCGATGCACGCAATTGCACCGCGAAACAATGGGTATAATGAAGAAAATTACGATCCACGGAATATATTTACCTTGTGAGTTACGGTCAAGGTATTAAGAGCGATATTAATTATCGCGGCCGCGGCGATTATCTGCGTTGTGTATACCTGGAAAAGCAGCAGCGGGTTAATCCTCCGCTTAAACGCATTCGGAATAATTTAGGATAAATTACCGGCCTCGTTACCAAAAAGTAGAAAAAAAAATTGCACGCCGAGCGTCGGGGTAATTTTGAATTAATCAACGCTCTCGAAGCGCGAGTTATTACCTATCGTAAATTTAAAACGCGCACGCGATACGCCGTAAATTTTCCCGCTGTCCCGGCTCTTTTTCCATTCGCACCCAATCAGTCGGCAATCGCCGGCAAGAAAACAATCTTTATTGCGTGCTCGCGTCTCGTCGCTAACGATTTCACGCCCAAAGGCAGCCGCCGCACGTCAAAAATGCGGCCCTCTCATTGCAGCGATATCCAATTTATATCTCGGTGCTCTCGATTCTTTTACTTCACCCTCTCACTTGAGATATATGAGGGGCTCAGAGTGCCAAAGGGAGCCAAGTCGATTCTAAAAAACGGTCTTTTTTAACGAAGAAATGTCAACATTAGGGACTTAGTTATCCTTGGATTTTGCAGTGTCCAAACACTATTTATGGAAATACGTATACTGATCTTTTGAATTAAATGTTAGTTAGCTGCACATTTTGTCAAGAACATGTAAAAAGGCGCTTGGTCTCCTTAGATTCTAAACCCTCCATATCTCACCTCGCATTTCCTCCCTCAACATTCACCATCGCTGAGATGTCTCCCTGCTAAATCGAATCGCGCTTTGTAAAACATATTTTTATAGTTTGCAAATTTATGGGCCGAAGCACGTGCATATGAGAGAGCGTTCGATGAAGTTGCCTGAATTACGAGGACACGGGTTTATGCGCCGTGACAGGAGTGATAATGAGCGCGAGGCTTGTAATTGCCGCGTCGCCGATTGTTTTGGAGAGGCGCACGTGGAAATTATACAGCGGTATATACGCGTAATCTTCAATGCGAGAGCTGCCGCGACGCTTGATTAACTATCGATTCGACGGAAACACGAGCGCGTTGTATGCCCCAAGTTTCCGATTGTCGGCGGAGTATTACCTGGAGTGGAGAATTCGGCAGAGCGTACAGGTAGTTAGTTGCCAGTGTAGTTTCGAACACGGCTGGGTGATTATCAAAAGCGAGGAAGATTTATGATTTTTGTACGTATAGGCGATTATTTAAATTAATACGGTTTACAAGCGTCGGCAGTTATTTTTGTAATGTAATGTAGTTACACGTATTAAATTAGCTGGAGCTGGGCGAGTGCGCGATAAATTCGTTTTAGCGTTTTAGCAGAAATGATTTATCGCTAACTACATTTTGGTACATGATTAAAAGCTTATTTTCGGTACATTGAAAAATTTATTTCCGATAACGCGGCCTGACACGTTACGTAAATAAGTTTACGATGAGTGCTGGTACCGTGTATAGAAATATGGAGCATATTTTATCTCGAAAAAGTAAAATGTAAAATTTATAGAAAATTTTTTATTAATTTCTTTTAAACATAATTTTTACATTTAATAAACTATTTTAAATTTCTATTTTCAACTCTTGAAACTAAACAAATTATTAAACAAAATTTAACATACAACCAACTGAAGAAAACTCATCGATTCTCACTATGCCTTCAGCTTATTTGTCTCCCCGACTGCAAACGCCGAGGTAAACAAGTCGAAAACCAAAGAAGCAAAGTTCAAGAACACCTCTCACGATTAGGTCACCGCTATACACATCCACCCAAGAAAAAGCGCACTCATTTACGTACACACACATACACATACACACATATAATACCGCTTAAGTTTGGCGCGTCCGAGATAAATGCCAAAGTAGTGGCTTTAAAAGGGACGAGGCCGCGCGAGCGAAGGAGGCCGCGCATTATGCAGCTCAACTCGCGGAGGAGGCTAAGGAAAAACCAGCTCGTCTCGCAGCTGCGCATCTGTAAACGCGAGCGCGAGTTGCCCGTTTTGGCCGACACGTGGAGAATAAAGCCGAGAGGAAAAGAGAGACGGAGAGAAGCTGCGGAGATAGACGAGTTCGCCCACAAGCTGACCGCGCTCGGTAGTTTAGAGTTTGTTGTGCGCGACGAGCCGGCCGCTCATTCGATAAAAGGCCTAGCCGTTTTTCGGATTTTAAGCTGATGTAATCGAGTTGATGGGATAATGGATAGGTAGTTTGTGATAGAAGTCGATTAAGATACAATTTAATTGTTTAAACTATACTTGGTGTTTAGTCTAACCCGAGTTCATTTTTTTAAATGCAATAAGAGGCGTGACACAAATCAGTAAGCAAAGTTAATTTTTCACCTGACTCCTTATTTAGACCTCCCTATAAAATTATCGGATTTTCCATTAATAATGAAAATTGATTTTCCAACTACGTCAATTGAGCGCCTGGATGCAATAACTCGCCGAGCGCCATAAGAAAAGCACAGCGCTCGGCGAGTTATTGCATCCAGACGCTCAATTCCTAATTATTATATCACCAAGAAGAGTAACCCATTTCCTCTGTTCCTCGTAAACCCAACCAACTATACAATCCCACATATAAAACAACAAAACTCCCCAGCTCAAGATCATTCCCTCCTACACTCCCTCCCCCGCCATCAAAGCGGACTTAACCTCTTTCCACAATAAACGGACCAAGACCGTTGCACGAGGTCGGGTCAGCGCAGCGCGATAGTCACGGTTGCATTACGCTGCGCACCACGACTTAAATATATACGAGCGATCTGCGTTAGACGCCTGGCCGCTGCTCCAGGAGGATGTATATAAACAGCTGTTGCAGCGCGGCTGCAGTAGCCGCCCTCAGAGAGGCATTTATATTTATGAGGACGCGATCGATCCTTATAGGACTAGGTCGGCTGCGAAAATTCCAGAGGCTGCCGCGATTAAAAAGACATTAGCGCTGCGCCTATGTTTCGCATTTATCTGATACGCGCCTGCTTTAGAAAGTGTTGTGCGCGCGATTTTGCCGCGCTTTTTTTTGAGTTATATGTAGCTGCAGTGTTTATGGCTGCGCGCGGCTGAGTGACGCGTCAAAGATTAAGTTGCAGCGCGCGCGCGATCGAGAATATTAATTTCAGCGCGTGATTGATTTTCCCGGAGATTTATTTACTCGGGCTTTCGCGCGGGGGCTTGGAGGTGATCTTGGGATTAATGAATTATTGGCTTGGAGGATCATGTATAAGGTTCTGGGGCTGTGCTTATTTTGTCGATTTTGATTAGTTGATGAGATTTTTAGGGCTTTTATGTTGGAATAAATGTGATTTTTGTGAATGATTAGAATTAAAAGAATCGGCATTAAGGAAATAGTCAACTTTCATTTTGAAACAGTCAAATTAGTTACAGCGAAAATTCAATATATTATAAAGAAAAGGGGAAGATGTTATTGCTTGTAAATGTGATATATCGAAACGGTAGAAAAACAATCTTTGAAGAGCCAAGTTGTAAAATTTAGGCAAATAAACATTTTGGACACCTTGGCTTGTCGAAGACCGTTTTTCTACCCGTTGAATAGTTTATATATTCGATTACCATTAATCATTTTAAATATATAACTTCATATCATATCTTACATTTTATAGTTATTTAATTATGTAATAGTTATTTAATTAACTTTTTTATAATAGAGAAGAAGCTAAAAGAATTGTGGAACTTTTTTATATATTACATAATTATATTGTCTTTTTTTATTCCATTTCAATTTTCAGTATTGAATAATTAACTTTATCTCATTGAATATTCTGATCAACTTGAAATAATGAAATATCTGCTAATTTTACTAATTTACAATAATTTTTTTGTACACGGCAAAAATAATTCAACGGTAAAACTTTATAAAAGTAAATGCAGTTTTAAAATTTATAATCCTAATATAATCAACCTCGATCTCATTCATAAGATGAACCATTTTAAGTTTTCATTCCGATCGAATCAAATTATCACGCTACCAGCTAAAACCGATAACCAATAAAAAGTTTAATTAAAAAATACAGTTATGAATGAAAGGGAATTTACGATCTCCCTAATTTCTCCAAAAAGACCAAATCTACTTTTCGCTAAAGCTTTCGGACCCTCGAAAAGTGGAAGCCCGCCAGGAAAATTGAATTCCGCTAGCAGCTCTAGCCCGCTCCATTGGGGACTATGATTAAACAGTCGAGACAGCTTTTTTCGCGTTAAAGCTAATCCCCGATGCAGCCAGTTAATTAATAAGCCTGAAACGCCAAACCCTAGACTGCCTTAAATAAAAGGTGATCCTTTTTTTTGTCCGCGTCAGTCTGGCTGTTTACACGAAGACCGATTGAATTTTTTTTCTTCCTCACCGCGACTTCTATAATGCAATTGTAAAGCAATCCCCGGCATCGGGAGAGCTGGGAAAAAAGGTTACCGTCGAACATAACGAGTGGCCGGCTTTTTGTCCGCGATTCGCACGGTTCTCAGCTACAAAGTGATTCACGCGCGAATTACCGGCTCGACGAGTTTGTTAATTGTGCTGTTTTCCTATTTTCTGTTTTTTTTGCGTATGTGTGATTGGATTCGCGGAAGAGCTGCTGCATTATGAAAGAGTCCTCGGACTCTGTGAAAAAGCATTTGCTCTTCGGGCGTGAATCATTTGCAAATCAAATCTTATATGTCGTCGGATCGTATATACTTTAATGCGGCTCGTTTGTTTCGATTCTCTTCGGTGTATACATTGTCCGCGATTATTTTGTCGTGAAAACAATGTTATCATAGAAGATTTTAATTGTTGGCCCATTGAAAGAGATGCCAATTGTAGATGAATTCATTTTTTGTTTTGACAAGAGGCCATTGATGCGGATTTTACATTGGAATTTTATCATTTTCGAGCGTGACAAAAATCGAACTTGTAATAACGGTTCAATAAATCATAAATAAAAGTCTTTTCGTTTTCAAAATTTTCATCCCGCATTTATCTTTCAATGAATCTTTTCATTGAAAAACGTGCAGTATCTCGTTTCGTGAATGGTGTTATGGTTGAATAACTTTTTCCCGTTACATCACAATCACGTATAGATCGAACAAATGTATCGATAAAAAATGTATCTTTTTTCTTACATGAATACTCGAGTTTATATAATTTTTCAATTAAATTGCTTTACCCTTTCACAAAAATAAATAATTTTTCAAAGCCAACATGACGCAATCAAATATAAAAATTAGCAAATCGATACCGATCATCCGCTTCTCACAGTCGGCGCGAAATCTTCCCATGACACGTGGAAAATCCTTGGACAAGCGAAATCCAAGACACCCGGAGCCAGAATCCCACAGAGCGAAGGGCTCTTAGTGCCCAGTCACTCTAACTGATCTCCACGCACACACTCACGCAAGCATCCACTCGCTGTCATACAGATACACATCAGCGCTGAAACATCAGGCTTTGCGATTGGTATTGATGTCCAGAAAGGCCAAAGTATCGCGTGACGCGCAGCTATACCAGAGAGCGAGCGATAGAGACAGGCATACAGAAATAGTGTGGGAAATATATCGGAGCCAATATCTGCTCTCGCTCTCCTGAGGCTCAATCGTAGATAATATGCGCAATATTCCCAGATCGAGAGCCCGCGGAACGCGATACTCGCTCCCGAAATTTCATACCCCACTCATTCTGTCTCTCTCTCTCTCTTCCAGTGCTACACAGCAGCTACACTTTCTATTACTGCGGGTTATCGTCGACTCGCTGCGCGCGCGCGCGAGAGAGAGCCAAGCGTTTTTGTATCGTTTCTGTTGCGACTTTTATTCCGGCGTAGCGAGTTAATGCCGCTCGGCTTTATTGCGAATCTCTCGTGCGCGAGTTTTGTGACTTTTTTTTACGGGCTTCGATTGGTAGAGGGGCGTTTTTAAAAGGTTATTATTCGCCGGATTTTTCAGTTTAACGCGTCTAACGAAGCTCCTCTCGTTAATGCGGGAGTAAATGCTTGTTTAATTACGTTCGAACTTCGTTTAGCCGGTGATAATTACGTTTATTATGCTCTAACGAGATTGAGAGACCGGTTGAAAAAAAGAAATACTTTGCAAGAGATGGGTTTGCCTCCCACTGTAGGCTGCAGTCTTTCCAGCGGTTAATGAATTACATTATGCTTTGGAAAATTACTATGCGCAGGGATTTTTAAGTAAAGTATGTAATTTAATTAGGTGTTTCGTAAAATTTACAGTTTTTACGATGATTTACTCTAAATAAATTGAGTAGTATTCACACTCAGATAGTTTTAGCGATAACAAGCAAATTGATTAAAACTTTAATTCAAACCACACCTCGCGTTTTGAAAGAGTGATTTTCCCGGTTTATGACCAGCTAGCTTAAATAATGCAGAGATCGATAAGGCGCAAAGAAACAGAGCAGTTCGAGTAGCTTTTAAAGTTTGTTTAGCGCCGGCAACAAAGTAACTGTTTCCGATAATTGATTCAAAACGAGCCGTTATTGCTTATTAACGCTAACGAGCCGTGCTTGCAATCAATTCAAAACATTCAATTTCAAAGGCTCTTTTAGCTCGTAATCGTGTAATTTTCCGCGCTCGCTCTTTTTTCTTTCTACCTCGCAGCATCTTTTGCCGCTCGCGCGCACGTATGTGCTTTTAACGAGTGCACGGGTGCGCTTAGGAATTATATATATACGTGGCGCGTATCTGTTTATCTTCGACTTTCCGCT
The DNA here is from genome assembly GCA_030522685.1 of Eupelmus azureus. Taxonomy (NCBI): domain Eukaryota; kingdom Metazoa; phylum Arthropoda; class Insecta; order Hymenoptera; family Eupelmidae; genus Eupelmus; species Eupelmus azureus. Next base: position 3,996 of record JAPYZA010001087.1, on the reverse strand, counting down.
GGAACGAGCCTCGATAATTTTCACAGAGCCGGGGTCTTCATCAGCTTCAGTAAAATGGGATTATTATATCGAGGTTCGCTCGATTTTCCTCCGCCTTTTTATCGATGCATCATCGGAAATGAATATTTCAACGCGATGATCTCGTTGATCTCTAGGACGTTTGAAGTACGATGATGAGCGTTAAAAGAGGAATGGTGTATTGAATAAGCATAATTACTTCCTTTTCGTGCCTGCTAATACACTTTTTTATGCGAAAAGATCGGGAGGGGAATATTCGATTTGTTTTGTGCAAGTCACTCAAGCGATACGATTCAGTCATAAAATATATGGATCTTTTCAAATATACAAGTGGCACGGATATTGGCTATTGACCTCTTTATATTTACTCAGATATTTTTTTTTTTTTTTTGTTTAAATATTCTGAATACTTTGAAATGAAATCAAATTGAAGAGAGCAGCTGTGCATTCACGGATTCCTCCAGCGACAAAGTTTTTGTAAGCTCTTTCGAAAAGAGTATAAACTAACTTTGTCGTACTAGTTTCGAATGCACTTTGAATTGATCCTGACATTATTACTTTTTAAGCAATTACCTTAGTTTTTTTACTTGAAAAAGTAATGAAAATAGAAGCTTCAAAAGGTTCGGTTAAAACCCCTTTTTAATGCTCCGAGTTAAAAATCTAAAAAAGTTTAACCAAAAACTCTGGCGCTTGAATTTTTCTATACGTATAACTTTAATCTTTCTTATTCTAAACTTTTAAACTTTAAAGTATAAATCTTATTTACTGACCACATTTAACTTTAAATCATATGAAAATTAGATCTCCAAAGCTACTGAATATTAAAATCACGTGGCGTTCAAGATTTAGGAAGTAAAACTTGCCCTCTGGAAAACGCCGTTGTGGTCAGACGATTTTGCTGAGTCTTTGCATGTAAATTAAGAGTTTTAGAAGTAAATTTCTTTTGATAAAGATATGCACCTGTAAAGTTTATTAAGATAGAGTTTTTAGTTGTCAAAAAGTACGTGAGCTCAGTATTTTCATCATTTTGAATAAATAGCTCAACTTCACCTTATTCTTTTATTTTAATTAAAAAAACTATTTGACGTCGAGATTTTTTTTTACTTTTAAAAATCAAATGAAAAAATAGTTTTTTAAAATTGTCGATAACTACAAAACTTTAAAATCATCTTAGAGTATATACATTTGCTGTTTTAAGATTTTTATATGTTAACAGAAACCTCAGCTATACAAATTCTTTTAGATTTTAAACTAAAAGCTTTAAACTTCAAGCTTTAATATATCTTAAATCAAGTTTGTATAAATTTGAGTTGCCGAATTTAAATAACTCCATAAGTGTATTTAAATATTTAATCAATAAGGCTTAAAAAGTGCCATATGATTTTATCATCAAATCCACAGAATTTTATTCATTGCAGCCAACATGAAAATTCATGACTCGCGGCAAAATTTATAAATATTGTTATTCTAAATAAAAAAAAAAAGACGACGCATCTCGCATTCACCAAAATTCATTTGAAATTCATATAAATTTCTCGCTCCTCCATTCTAACTCCATAAATTCCATGAAGCTTATTCAAATCTAACACTTTATATTCCGCGAATGAAAGTTTCACGAGCTGCCGCCCAAAATTTCATTAATTAGCGCGCTCGCGCGACTCTACAGCGCCTCCCGTCAAAAGCCTCGCGCTCGCATTATTTGTATTTTTATCATCCCCTGGCGCGAGAACCCAGTTTCGGCCTACCGAGAGTTTCATAACTTTACCCCCCCCCCCCTCTCGCTTCAGATAAAAGTCGCCTTTCTCATCTGTCTCTCTCTCGCTTTGTCTGCAGAGCTATATAGCTGCGCTGCAGCCTGCGAACTTCTCCAGCGACTTCAAGCGTCGCCGAATCAGTCGCAGACGTAAAAGTTAAACTAATACTCCGCGATGCTGGCTTTTATAGTGGGGGCGAAACCGCGCCCTTTATGTGCATGTCTGTCTGGGTGCGCGTGTAGTTTTCTGTTGTTCTTGGGTGTGCGCAAACTGCGAGAATGTTTAATGTGGGTTTGGTGATCCTTTCTTTTGATAGGCGTCCGGGTAAGCGCGGAGATTGTTGCAATTGAAGGTGAACGCCCTTTTGTGCACTGTGATTTTATGCCGTTTTTGTTGTTGCGTAATAGAAAGTTTAGTGGGAATCTTTTGTGATGTTTTTTAAGGGAAGATTGTGCGGATGATAATCTTAGCAATAGAGATTTATAAATTTTACTTTATCGTGTTGGAACGAATTTTATTAAAGTTTTATTTGTATTTGTATTCGATTTATAGGTGTTTTATGTATAAAGTTCAGCTCTATTTTACATAAATGCGTTATTTATTAAATGCATCTGTAGATGCTGTTAGTTATTTTCAAAAAAACAAACTTCATATGGTTATGACTTATATTGCTCATACATTTTTATGACCAATTCGTTCTAAAGCTTTTATCTGTCTATTGCAATTTTGAAAAATAGATTTCAAAATAAGTGTATTATATCGATGAATATTGATAACATAATAATTCAAGAAAAATAAATCTAAACTCAAAACTGTATACTCCATTAAGAATACATAATTATTTGATTAAAAAGAAGCGCGAGTCTCTTCAATTCAAATAATTTCATATAAATAAATAATAAATATAATACATAGTAATATATTACATTTCTGCCAAAACTTTCCAGTTCCTCTAATTAAAAATATGTACTTTTGATAAGGGCGACTTTCTCGCGTTCTAAGTACGCTCGCTCGTATACATATATATTATTGCACTCGACAAAAGTGAAAAATTCACATAAAACCGAGCCGTCTAATTTTTGCACGAATGAAAAGTAGCCCACTCTTTCTCTCATACTTCCCTTGAACTCTCGCACGTCGAGACGAGCGCTCTTCACCTCGACAATAAGAAATTTCGGAGAACCATTTCAGCCCACCATAAGAAAAGTCCTATATTTAACCTCATAATACTCGCTTACCCACGAAATTCTCCTCGCAGCAATTACAAAACAGCCGCGGAGCCATTCGTCGCCGCTTGGCTCTTAGCTGGTATACGCGGCAAACATCGCAAAAAGCAAAGCTCACATAATTCCCCGGGCCATTGTAAAAGACAAAAGGCTGGCGGGCGCATATAATAATGCGGGAAGACGCGGGCTAATTATAATAACGATCCGAGGCGCGCGCGCGCCTTCGCCTGATATAACAACTCGCTGGACCGAAACGAAACTTTAATAAAACCTGTCACGTAAATAGAGCGGACTGCTGTTGCCGCCTGGCCCTCTGTCTCTTTCTCTCTCGCGGACAAGCTGTAAACTTAATTAAAGCCATTTATAGGAGACGTCGCGCGGATATGATATTGCCACGTGGAGCATCGAAAGCTCGCGCTCGGAAATTTGCATAGCGCGAGAGGAGAGGATGTTATTATTCAGAGCTCCGATGGTTCCGGCTGCGAGCGCGCTTGGGAAAAAGAGGCAACGAACTGCGACAAGTTTACGGGATAGCGCTGGATAAATAGTGACGGGGGGGAAGGTCGATTTTGTTTTTTTTGCCGAGCGCTTTGCATGTGGGTCAAAGAGCGCTTTGGGGAGACGTTATATTGAATTTACCGTTTCAGTTTATTGAGGATATTCCGTATGATTCGTTCGTCGTTTTGCGTGTGTTTATATAGTTTGTAGTTTTATTAAGTAATTGATAGGTAGCGTTTAGTTTATTGTGCTACTTCTGAGTTGTGGCTGCTTTAATTATTTTGTTATATGTTGGACGGAACGTGTGGAATCCATTATATAAGAAGTAGATTATTAAGTTTTATTGCACGTTTTAGTGCACTTCGATGATTCATCGGATTACTTAAAAGGTATGGTTGATATATAATTTTATCACTCTTCAAGATTATAGTAAATTTTATTTGACATAAAAAGCTTCTTTTATAGTGCTAATTAAAAATTTTAATATATATACCTCGATT
>JAPYZA010001086.1:0-17011 GCA_030522685.1 Eupelmus azureus | reverse complement strand
CATTAGTAAAAGAAGTCAACCTTTCAGACATTTCTTATCTCCTCAAATCATTTCCTCAACCAGCACCCACACCATCTCCAAACTCACCTCACCAGCATATCATATAATATCCCTCACCAGGAATATTTCTCTCCCAAACCCATCCAACCATCTCCTCACCTCTCTATATCCCTCCAAAATAAAAGAAAGGAAGAAACACCAAATCCAACAGCGTAAGGTCAACGGAATAATTTAACGGCGCGCTGGCCAGGCGAATTCGTGGGCGGCGCGCGACTAATCAAGTATAGCGCGCGCCGTTGCTGCTCTGCCCTTAATCAGCGGCTCGTGACGCGGCAGCGGCATAATGAATTCCGCGACGGATCATATAATCTCTAAAAGGCAGATTCGGAAGCCGGACACGCGCCGATTGATTCACGCGCGCGTAACGCTAATTAATTTTGCGCGTGGAGATCGGCGCTGTTCGACTTACGTGCCTGGTTTATGGCCGGCGTATATCTATTTCGGGGCTTTATGGGGGCTATTTATGCGTTTCATTGTGTGCGTATATGCATAGGCAGAGCGGACGAAGCATCGAAGTTATGCGCTGAGTTAGGATATAAAATAGAGGCGCGAGCGATGGGTCGTTGCTGGGAGCTTCGTTATGTGTCGCGCAGGTAATACGGTCATGCAAATTTTCGGGGCTTATTGTCGCTTTAGCGCGGCGGTGGGGGAATTTTATATCGTGCGAAAGTAGGACGTTTATACGACTTGTGCTTTGGAAAAGAAATTTAATCTTGGGAGAGGTGGAAGAGGGTGACGGTGAGATTGCCGAACAAGATGCTCTCCATTATCTTGCAGAAAGCTCATTTGTTTTAATGGCGCGTTGAATGACTTGTTGGTGTGGCTGCTTTCCAAACATGGAGTATAATAAAATGTTAAAGGAAACGTTGCATAATAATAATTACCTTTTTTTAGGTTTTTAATTTCTTAATTTTATTAATGTATCAAAATGGAAAAATTGAATGTTCTTTTATTTTACGATTTAGAATGAATTTTTACTTTTGTTTATTTCTTCAATCTTAAAAACAAGATAATTAAACTTTTTCCTGAGAATTATTTTTTAATAACGTAATACGTATTTTCAAAAATAAAATTCAAAATCTATATTTAATTTAATTTCTACCTGTTTTTTTCAAATCTAAAATTGAAATACATATTTTCACAAAACAACCTTGCAAAAATGCAACGAAATAATTAAAAATGCATTTAATGCAGCTCGCAGCAGCAGAAGAATTAACCAGTCATCCTGCAGTAACATAACTCTTTCAATCGACAACAATAGTTCCGAGAAATCATACATTTTAATCGTGTAAAAAAGTTATATTATCCCGCGCGCACGTGATATCTCCGCTTGAATAATAAAAAAGAAACGTGAGAAAAAAGCAAATCACGACAAGGAGAAGCGGCACGCGCCTCGGCCTCGGCCGCGCCGTAACGCGAATCAATTTACCGGCACGCTGAAAAGTCGCATTGATTTTCTTATCGACTAGTTTTTCCGACTCCCTTTTGTATGAAGGGCACACGCGGAGCGTTGCTGGCGATCGGTTCCACTTGTTCGACGAAAAAGCGCCTAGATATCGAATTACACGGCAGATTTCTTGTAGCGCGTCAAGGAGGATAGAAAAGCTGACCGGCAGCTGCCTGATGCGACGCTATTCATGCCTGCTTAGATTAATGTCTATAGGAAAAAATTTGTTGAAAATTTCGATAAGGTGCGATATTATAGATGTAATAGTTTTTGCGACAGCTTTTTTTGTTGCTTTTGCTAAGTTTTGAATTTGTATTTTTATTTGCAATTTGTTCAATAAAGTGCATTTATATTATTTGAACGATTTCAATTTCTTGAATAAAGTGCATTCTACGCAACAATTTTTTTTACCTTTTAGAGAATACTAAAAATGTTTCCCTTTTTTTTGCATATGCATTGCAGTATTTCATTACTTAAAAACTGGATATATTTGTTTAATAATATTTTTTCTTCCGTGAATAAAAAAAAAAAAAAACAAATATTGATTTACTTATACGGATATCTGAGAGAAGTTCTTGACAATATTTTGCCATTTTTCGAAATTCGAATTTAAAAATAAAAATAAAATAAATAATATGTGAATTCAGTTACAAAATAAAATTACTTATTCGTACTGTATCAATCGGCTGTTAATGTTTTTATGAAATAGTCTTTTTATAATATGTAGAGATAAATTTAAATAAAATTTGATAAATTTGAAATATAAAGCTGTAATATTATTTCTATAAAGTATTTAAACCATTATATGTATTTTACAAGAAAATGAATGCTTATACGTTCTGTTAAAGAATAAGTAACCCTTCAAGATTGCAATCCCAAAATTCCTTTTAAGCTTATTTTCTCTTTTTACTTTTTACCTCTTCTGTGGAAAAGGAAAATAGAAGGAAATATAAAATGTTAAAAAAAGCAGCTCGTTTAGGGTACTTATGCTAATCACCACTTAAAAACTAAAAATAATTTTTTTTGTTCTTGTAAATTTAAAGCATACAAAATCTATTTGTATGACATATTGCTCCTCAGACAAATACTTAAATTTAGAATTTTTAAATTGTTTAAATTACATGTCTTTGCTTCCCAGTTTAACGTGAAATAAATAATAATTACGTAAAGAGATTATTTTTCTAATTTTAGCATATTCAAAAATAGTAGCAACACATTTGATTCTTCGCTCAAAGAAAACATCTTCAGCTTTCCCTGTTTGAAGATGCCTTTGCAGTCAAGAGTTGTGCAGGCTAACAGACGGTATTCAATGCCGGCTTCTTTCTCTTCTCGGTTGACGACCCGTTGAATTCGAGGTTTTTCACCTTTAACTGCATCTGCTTGTGGGCGTACTTGAACTTGTGTACTTTTTCCGCAGGCTGTATATACTGCCAGCCGTTTCTTACGGGCATCTTCGTGATGCGGTTTCTTTATTTGTACCTCAAAGGTGGGAAAAAAACGTATCAAGTCACTTCATAAAGTACGATCACAATAACGAACGTTTTTATCTTTTCGAATCGTGAGCATTTATGCATCATTCAAAAACAAAACAAAGCTAAGGCACGTCCGTAGAAAGCCGTTAATCAAATTACACAACGGATAATTTGGTTAAACATTCCGTCACAGTTCATAAGAATTTCCATATGTCAACGGGCAAAACGAGCTTAGAAACAGAAAGAGCCGGCTTCCAGAAACCCCAATTAAACAATCCATCGCGTGTCTCTCCGCGTGTACGTCTCCACTCGTGGTATACGTCTCACTAGGGCTCGCTCTAAGGGTAAGTACTGCCCTAAGGCTTCGATGGCTTTCCGTTTTATCGGTTGACCCACATAAGAGAACCGCGTCGTTGTCGCGTGCTCCCGCCACCGCTCTAGACTCTCTTTTTCTTTATCAACGCTAAAGCGAGCCTAGCGTTGTATATATCTGCTGTATACCTGAAATTCCGCGAGTTTTGCGCTTAGCGTTAAACGAGGCCTGTGGGTCTCTTTTGTGCGCGCGGTCGATCGGCGAAGTAGATGAGAAAAAAGCCGTTATTGTGCCCCAAAGCTGCGGATGCTTCGTCATTACTCCGCGTGGAGGGCCAGGTTATAGATATCGATAGGAACAGTATTTTTTATTTCGGATATAATTTTATTTATTTCTTTTTCTTTTTCTATAATGATGACTTTCCTGCAAAACTTGGGTCGCGCTCCGTACCCTTACATAAATGTATACTTTTTCTACAGAGCAGCTCTCCCCTTAATTAAGAAAAAAAAATACTCAATTATTCATATGCCGAGAGAAGCCAGAATTCGAAATGCCCAGCGCAAAGAGGCAGAACTTTATCAAACCAGGTACACAACTTTCGGCGAAACGCGCGGCGAGGATGCACCGCAACGCGCGCGCTCGCCGTCTTAAATAAAACATAAACCTCAAGCTCGCTGCTGTCCCTCGTCGGAAAAATGATATTTTTGAACTTGTAATAACCCCGGCGGCCTTTAGCCGCGAAACGCGAAACTTTGCTGAATACATCTCTCGGCGCGAGGGTGAATTTAAAGAGCGCAAAAAAAAATTCCGGCGAAACTCGGCTCTTTTGCATATGCAGAGGAGCGGCCGCGCTGGCAAGAGCCGCAAAAAAGAAGGGAATGCGCCTAAATATTCCGCGGCATGAGAGAAAGAGCAAAGAGCCAGGGCGTAGCGTGCAACCTAAGCTGCCACGTGCGCCGCATCACGCAACAGTGGAGGTGTAGTAGCAGCAGGTGATCGCCTGCTGCTACTTCTGGGGTCTTTGGTCAGGTGGAGGTGTGCGCTTGGAGATCCTGCGGCGGAGATTAAACGGCCTTGATGTTTGGTGAATTTTAGATTCTAGTGGTAGGGGATGGAGAGGGGAAAAGAGTAATTAGGAGCTGGTGTCTTTTGTCAGGAGTTATTTGAAAATTGAAACGTCTTTTACGTGTAATTTAGATTTTATATAGAATGCGCTGGAAGATTGTTCATTAAATTGTGTATTAATGCAAATGAGTATTAAATTATTAATATTTGCATTATATTAAATGTAATTCAGCATTATATTTAATGCAATGTGTGCATTAGAATTTTCTTTTGATGTATGAATAAAAAATTCCGCTTTCAGTGAGTGAACACTTCTACAAATTTTCGTTTCACTAACTCGTACAAAATTTACAATTTCATATTTAAACATTCAGTATACCTTTCTAAAACATTTTCGAGAAGAAAATTACAAAAATTATAATAACCCAAGCACACACACTGCACTTGGCAGAATATCCAGCGAATCCTTAACCAGAGCTGTCACGAACCGAGCATCCACGCTTTTTCACTCGCCCAGCACACGGTTTTCTCGAAATCCTAAGTATACCGCGCGCGAATAAGTCCGAAGACGCGCAAAGTGTAGGTTTTTGTAACGTTAGCTCGCGTTCGCTCACGCGCTACTTTAGCGCAATAATTCTTTTGCCTGACTCGAGCTCATTATCTCTGCGCGCGGTAGAATGAAAATGCAGGAGGTCGTGCATTATCGTTTAGATGTAAGTCATGCGAAAAATTTATTGCCTCGGCCGCGCGAGCAGCCCGAGTTTCAAGAGAGCGAGCGTAGGTGCACGAAAAAATGGAGTATGAAGCCCACGTGCAATCGCTGCTTTTTTTTCGGACGGCTATAAATTCACGGGGATTTCAGCCGGGGAGAGGATCGGTCGGAGCGATTCATAATTGAATGAGATAGTAAATGATTTTTAATTTTCATTTTTGCGGTGTGGGTTTTCTTGATGTGTGTTTGAAATTTATGTGGGATGTGGATTATGAATTAATTGCGTTTTATTATCTCGTTAGTTGTTATTTTGTAATAGTCGGTGGATGTTGATTCATTTTGAGTATTGTAGGTTATAAATATCAAAATAATAATATCGAACTCGTTTGATATATTTGATCGAAAATGAATCTGTAAACTGTTAACTGTAGAATTTTATGTGTAAAATGACTTGTTTATTAAATAAACGTTAAATTTACAAAAGTCTACATTTTCTTAGTTACAGTTTTGTTGAAACAGATTATAGCACTCATAATATCGAGAATTGTCACAGACAAAAGAAACAGTTTAGTAGTTGTGCCTTAGTAAGTGTGCTTCTTGATTTCATATAAGTAAAATAATTTTTCTTAGCAATTAATCGTGCAAATAAAATCAGAAATTTTTTCGTAAATGCCAATTTACGAATATATATACTTAAAAGATCTTTCATGCGTATTATATTAATCATATGAATCATTTTTTGCTGTTATTTACTACTAGAAGTGATATACTGATGGATAGTGTAATACACTAAATTATATACTACTATTTCTTCAGAATAAAATAATTTATGGTTTCTATCTTCCAGTTTAAATAAAACAATATTTCATCAGTAATAAATAGATAAATAAATGAATATTTAGAACTTTACAATAAAAATAACTATTCTGTAAAAGTTCCAATTTAACCTTTATCCCTTTTAAAGTGCCACACATACCCATTAAATAAGTAAGTTCTAAAACATTATCCCCTGCTCAAGGCCACGAGATCCCCCATTGATCGGTCAGAAAAGCCTTTTAATGCGCTCTCTATTCTGAATTACCGGCATAAAAGCCGATCTCCTATACCAAATCGAAAAAAGAGAGGAGACGGCGAAATAAAAGTAATCCACTTAATGAAAAACCATCTCCATTCATAAAACCGCCGACTATATACACACGTAACGCGATCCAGTTTCTCGTTTTCCCTCTCTCTTCCATTCCCTCCCATTCCTCCACTGCCATTATATTTAAATTTATTTTCTCAATTTATCATTTACTTTCCATTTCCATTCCTCTCTACATTCGAATTGCACTTTTTGTTTCTACCCGCAAAACCTTTTGCCCCCCCCCCTTTCTTCTCGAACCTAGCGCATGCATCGGCGCATAAATAAAGCCGATCCAATCAATCGACCTACCGGACCATCCGAAACGACCGGCAGCCCTCACCTCAGCACTAAAACCCTCTACACACTGCATGCACTGTTCTCCTATATATGCACCCGGCCCGAATACGAGCGCATACGAAATCCTTTTATGTGTTATATATACCATGTATAGAGAGTCGTATGCGCGAGATAGAGAGAGAGAGTGTGTATAGGGGGTGGCTATGTGCGCGCTCTCGAATTACCCTCCTCGCCTAGAGACGCAACAAGCAGCTGTAACACGATCGCCGTGTATATGCGCGAACGCAGCCGTCCACGGCTGCTCTGTATATATGTCAGCGTCGCGGGATATAGAAGCGAGAGTCGGCTCTTAAAGCGCATATTGCGGTTCGGGGCTAATTTACAATGGTTGGGAGGACGGACAGGCACTCTATTGCCTTCTGATCGATTTTTATTGGATTTTGGTTGTTTGACGGGCGAGGGTGTTTTTTGCGTTTTTGTTGGGTCGGTTGTATTCAGTTGAGGACGGTTTTTGGAGAATCGTTTGATTTTTATGTACATTCTGAGTTCATTCGTCTGTAGAGCTTAATTAATGAATGCTTATCTTTATCAAATAATTGATACACGTTATTATCTTAACATATCAATTGATAAAAAAAATGACAGTCTGGCGGACTTTAAATAAATCGCTGCTATAAAGCTAGACAATATACATGTTTGAATGCAAGAGAAAGAGAGAGGAAGAGTTATGATGGGAACGATGTTTGTCGTTCGAAAGCGTATTGTCGTTGCACGAACAACGAAGAGTTGAATGTCATGACCTTGTTTCTGTCTGATTAAGTGTCTTCTTTCATTTAACACCTTTGCGTTTGCTTCGCGACGAAAGAGTCGGCTGCTGATAAAAAATACTTGTTGACTTTTTTAATCCCAAGGTTTCTTATTCAATTTTAATCTCGTTTAGTCAATCTTTTTTTCACACTTCATTAACGTATAATTAGAAATAGGAGCCTTATTAGGTAACGCCAGTTACGTAAGTGAAATTTTGCCGACGTCATAGCTTAATCGTAGAACTTAATTTCCTCATAAAGCAAATTAATTAGTAGTACCGAGATTTTAACTGAAAATAATTGTTATTTTGTAATCTTCAGTAGTTTCATTAAACACTGTCTATTAATAAAACAGCCAAACTTAATCTCCTCATATTCCAACAGTTACGTGCACAGTCGTAACGGAGAATTTCATATTCAGCATCAAAGCAGCTCAGTTTTAACTTTCTTCCATTGTTCCGCGATTGCATTCAGCTTTCCCCTTATTAACATGGTACACGAAGCAAAAAGGACGTTATATTCACTGTTAAAAAAATCGTCGCTCTCTTCCCAGCCGAGATTCAGCAAACTTCGGCGCCATCGGAGCTCCGAACAAAGTTTCAACAAATAATCAAATTATCAACGCGTCAGTTAAGCTCGAAAGAAGCTGAATAATAATCGTTCGCTCGGCGAGCGCATTAATTGCCGGCGATTTTCGCAGTTCTTTCGCAGCTCGGCCAGAAGTTGGAGCAACTCCAACGCTGGCTGCGTGTCCGTGAGAATTAAGGGCACTCCGGGAAATTCACGCCCGATCGCCCACACCAAATCCGGAATCAGAGGGGGGAGGTAGGGTATAGGGTGATAACGCCCGACCGGAAATCGACCTGGTTTTGCGCGCGGAGCTTTAATTGCTTTAAAAAATTGCCGGCCATTCTAATTGCACTTGAGCAAATGGAATGTGCGCTTGTTTATTTAGTTTACAGGTGATTTGGAATGGATTGATGGATGAGCGTACTGAGGGGACTTGATGGGTATTAGGATTGAATTTTAACCGATGATTTACGAAACGAGTTTCTGCTTTTGCGATGCAAGAGAAAAATAATTTATTTGGAAATGTTTAGGGATTCACAAATTCTTTTGCTGAAAGGTTTAAGAGAATAACAATTCAATTAAATCAATTGCATATAAGTTAAGTCTTTTTTATCTACTACAGATAAAAATAAAATTTTGAGTATAACAAGTTGTTTGATACTGGTGCAAATGAAAAATTCTGACTACAATTATTCTCCTTGACATTTAATCGATTCATCATAACTATTTGTTCTTATTTAGTTTAAAATTATTTTTATTTTCAATAAAAGTGTCATTTAGTTTATTATAATTATTAAGAGCCTCTACAAAATTATATTATTTTCGGCTATGGATATGATCTTCTTTCATTCAGTTAAAAAATATGTGAAAAAAAAGAGTTTTAAATGTTGGAATTTGAGAGAACGAGTGAAAATCAGGTTTAAATGGCTTAAATAGCTTTAAACAGCACTCATACAAGTGCTAGCCTTGCAAAACTCGACCTTGCAATTACCTCTTTTTTTTAGAAAATTTGCAAAACTCTCACTTACAATCTTAAAATACCCTCCCACAGAACTACTAACCTGCTTTCTCAATTTAAATTTTCATCTGCCCAAAAAGTTCAACGTAACAAACACTCCACCCAAAACACCATATCCAAAAACACCCATCAACAAAAAACTCACCAAACAAACCCCCACTCTAAAATTTCACATTCCTTCACGTTCCAGGCGAGGAGGTGATACTCGGCGTGGTCTCACCAGCTGGCCGTCGCGAGGCCTGGAAGTCCCTCAACGGTTCAGCTACAGCCTGCCGGCCTCAGCAACAGCAACAGCAGCAGCAACAGCGCCAGGAAGGCTCGTCGCAGGCGAAACGTCCGCGACACCCGGCGCCGCCCCCACCTCCCGTCAGGCATAGCTCGTCCTCGCTGCCCGCCGGTGCTAATAAGGAGAATCGGCCGCGGCGCAGCGATGAGGCGGGTAGGCCGGTAGTGAGGGACGATGAGAGCCAGCCCGATGATATGGGTTCGAATCTGAGCAGGCACAGCGGCAAGGGCCTCAACGGCAGAAGGGCACAGTCGTCTGGCAATCTGTGCGACTCGAAAGGCATTAGTGTCGGCAAGATACTCGTGCCCTGCTCCAGAGCCTCCAGAGAGAAGTGAGTTGAGCGTTTGATAGTAAAGTTCATTGTTTTTACGTAGATTATTAGGATTTTAAGGATTGGAAAATTTTAATTTTTTCTACGAAAGAATTATTGTCAATAAGAACCTCGTTTATCAAAAATACGTAATTTAAGAAACTACATCATCTTTCGCTGAAATATTAACTAATTTTCAATTTCTATTTTTTTTTAAATAAAAAGTCAGATAAATATTAGAATAATTAAAGAAAAATTACAAATAATATTTATTAACGTTATAACTTCAGTTTTAATAATTTTAATCAAGCCCGAAACTTTTTCATTTTGCTTAAACGTACCTCTTCAAAAAATTATTGCTTTCCCCTATTCCCGTGCACTGCACTTTTTTTAACCCGCACCTATTAAAACCGCAACTCCACGTCGCGCCCGATAACAGTGATAAAAACAAAACTCCCCCCCCTCTCCATTATCCCGCCGACAATCAAAAACATCATCTCCCCTCTCAATAAAAAAGCTGCACGCGAAACACAGCGAGCGAGCGTAAACCGCTAAAGCGAGCCCTAAAAGCCCAGAGTTATAGGTCAAGAACGAGAGAATGCCGCCCTTGCCTGAATTACACAGAGCCAGCGTTGTTCTTACGTCAAGCGACGAGCGCACTCTGTCTTATCTCCCGAGCGGCGTAATTTCTCATAGTTTCCCTTCGACTATACAACTGCCTTGCGGATCCTACGTTTCTTGTCCTCTATCCTGCATGCCGGCGCTACTTCCAGCTCGTTCGAAAATAAATTGCGTTCGGGTCACAGCCTCCGTCTGCTGTGTACGTCTATGTAAGTATGTATATAGGTGCGACTGCTTATACGTCTACTACGCTGCGCGTCTTGGAGCACGTATATACATACACACTCGAGTGCGCTCGGCGCAAGCCGAAAGGACCCTGACTGTTTGCAAAGTAGGCTACCCGAGCGCCCGCTTGGCTATGATATTCCACTTTGAGCGAGTTTAGAGGAGGGAAAAAAAATATTAAAGTTGCGTCATAACGATGCTTTTGTTATCTTTCGCCGGGAGGGCGTTGCTGTAGGAGAAGAAGTTTGCATTGGAGAATTAGTATGCGCGCAAGCTGAGGGGAGCTGGATTGTACATGCGGGGCGCGGGTTAAGATGAGAAGTTTTTGGATTGTAGTTTTTGTCGTTTGGAAAATGTAGTTTTCGGCGAGCGGAAGGGCGCTGGGATTTTGGGTCACGATTGTCGTTGGAACTTGGATTTTTCTGTTCTAAAATTTGAAGTTTTCAAGTTTTTTGTTAAATTTTTTTAAAAATATAAATGTTTTGAAATGTCAATGTAGAATCTTAGACTTTAGTTAAAAATTTTAGATGATATTTTTTTTAATAAATATTAAACTCAATTAAATAGAAATTGCGTAGTACATTAAATACAAATTTACTCGTCATAATCTATGCATCCTTTAGTTTAATAAATTTAGCAAAGCTGCAATTTTTTATATTTTATAATTAAGCAAATATATTTGTGGTAAAAGTGACGAATAATTTTAACGATCTTCATAATTGCAGAAAAATTATTGGTTGTTTTTCTGAAATTGGTTCTGTTTATGAAGTCTTAAGAGAAAGGGTAAGCAGTTTATTACTGTAATTTTTCATCTGGGAAGTACGTTGGAAAATAGGTCACGTCCCAATTTTATTGCTCAAGCGGACCTTCGAAATATATTATTGCAATTACTCAATTATTTACGTTTAATTAAGAATCTCCTGTAAATCATTAATAATAAATCAATGTTAAAATATATACAAGATTTTTATAACCAGTCATAAATATTTAAAAAATTTATGATATTAAATATACATTTATAAGATTTTACATATACATATATTATGCTTTAGCGCAAATTTAAAAATATTAAAATAATGATCAAGTTTAAATATACCTTTCATTATGAGAACGGGTTTAAAGTTGATTTGAAGATAATTTTTAACAAAGTAAAAGAAAAATATTTTTCTAAATAACATTTTTATTTTTATATTTAAATTTTCTAGTGTAAATAAGTACTCGTAAAAAATCTATATATCATTTAAAACTAAATATGAATAAATTTTGCTAATAATTTACATATCCCCTAATCATTACAACTGAACAGCTACCATTTACCCCTCACCCAGCTAACTAAAGCACCAGAGTATATACAACCACGCAGGCTCCCACCATCATCCGGAATTCAATAACCATCTCAGCATGCTCTACGCATTCGACTATCCACTAATCGCGCCTCAGCGCGCTTTTCCCCCTCACCCAGCCACCCTCTTTCTCGCCGCTCTGGTCCGCATGCAAATCGAGCGAGATCAACTAAGCGCGAGCTTAAAGCTCCTCGCAAGCACACAAAGGGCGAGCTTTCCCTCCGTCTGCTGACCCGCGCAACGTATAAAACGAAAGTGGTCGGTAATTAAAAGCGTCGGGGCCTCTTCTTTAGCGTGGAGGCTTGCAGAGCGCGCACACTTTGGATATACTTCGGAGCTTGCGCGACCGAGCTTTTACCCTATTAATCCCGTGTTAAGGTTTTCGGGCAGTATTAGCGGTGCGAGCAGCAGGACGGGTCGGTTCCTGCGGCGGGTAATTCGAAAATGTGTTTGTAATTTTGCGTGGAGAGTTTCTTTTTGGTGGGTGGATTGTGGAAGTGGTATTGTGGTCGTTGATGGATTTTAAATGTATTTTTAGGGGAAGTCAAGTTTTTTTAATTATATATATGTAGTTTCGTCTTTGTGTTCTTGAAAGTATTATAAGTATGGATTTACTCTTAAATTTATGGTTATTTATGCTCAAAACCATTTTTTACGAATAACGCTTTGTTAACGTTTATTTCTAAAGAAACCAAAAATTCATTGTATAGAATGAATATTTAATTTATTACAGAACTATGAATCTGCTTGCAATCGTGATATGAATTCTAAATGAATTCTTTTTAAAAAACTCCGATAATCAACTTACGACTTTCTACAACATAAAAAACTATGAGTACAGAATACATTTAAAATCAACTTAAATTCACCTACCTCGCATAAATTTAACAATTTTTTCCTGCTTACCTTCAAACCCTTAGACTATTTTGCAATTCACCTTTTCCAGCGTAAATACTCGCTCAGAACCCGACACGATCCATAAATTAATAATCGAACAATGCCGGCAGCAGCCTCATAGACACGCTGCATACGTTTCGAACATTCATCGGTAATATCCCATAACAGTGCGCCGAAGTCGTTCAAAGTTTACATTGCTAATGAGAACTCGAGCCACGTCGCTTCCCTTTTGCAGCAGACCGCAACAGTAACAGCTCGACCCACGTACTCCCATATACACTCCGATATAAATGTGAAGAGCTAACCACTTCAGCTAGCCTTGCTCTCTACTTTGCTAGATTTTGCGAAAGTTCAGTGCGATTTTCACAGAAATTTCCGCATGTGACTGGTTTACGTGATGCACTTGGCATTCCTTTGATCACGGCACGTAAAATTTATATATTATTCCAGGCTCTAACATGATTTTGTCATTGCTGGAGCATTGGATCGTAAGAGCGCGGGAACAGCGAACGGCACTTTCAGTCTGTCTTTTTACAACCCATGAATAGTGTAGATGAAATATTGAAAAAATGTTGCGGCGATCTTTGGACGATAAAGGACGCGAGGAAACATAAATATAGGGGGTTTTAAATAAAAAAAAATGATGGACGACACGAGGTGTAAAAAATATGAATATGTTTTTCGAAGTGATTTTTTAGCGTTTTGCCGTATTTTATTAAAAAAGTGATTTTTAAAAGATGGTTAAATAAAGCTTATAATGTATATTGTTATAAGTTACTGAAACGTAAATCTTATATTCTTGAGATTCTATTTACAAACATATAATCAAATTCATGCCGCTTTTAAGAAATAATTTTATTGAATTAAAAAATCTTTTACGATACTAGAAATTTAATGAGTTCTTAAAATAATTTAGTTTTATTACACGAATTCTATTATGAAAATGTGACATGCAATAATTTTTTTACAATTCAAAATAATGGGTTTTAAATTTCAAACTTTTCTTTTGAAATGATAGCGGACAATATATTTTACAACTTTGTAACCCAATTACCTCGTTTTCTAGTAAAGGAAAAACCAACCAAAATTTTCACAATAGCTTTACAAGACCCTTCTTATTATGCATTAAGATATAAATAATTTTTGAAGCTGCTTTAGTTCCTAGGTTGTTTAAAAGTTTCAAAGTATTTTACGATCCTGAGTCATGCTTTAAGTACTTTTATATTCAGTTTTTAAAATAGATCAAATGTTCCTTCACTTTAAATATTTTATACTATGAAAATAGTTGTCTATTATAATTACTACTTATAATGTCGGCTTTCATAAATTCGTTACAGCAAAATTTCAAGACCTTAACTTATTACACTTGCAGAATTAAAGTAAATCCTTTTTTGATATATAATTATGATACATAATTAAATATAAAATAGATAAACATTAATACAGTTATTAATACAAGAAATCTCACGTCGCCGTATATATAATGATGAAAACTCATTTCCCATAACCTCGGGGCTGCGTTCAATTAAATGTTTGTTATCTTTCGAAAGCCATTTGGCCGAAACTGGAACGCGCTCAGCCCGGCCAGCTCCTGTTTTCCGCGCGGAATTATTAAACGAAATACACATCGAGGTCACGTAGTACCATGACCACTCTCCGATACATATATACCACTTCCTCCAGAAGTGCGAAGCCGCATTCTCCCCTTCTCCCTTCCGCACCCTCGCACAAAATCGCCTATATCCGAAAATTTTAAAGGCGCCTTCAAACCAACGGCTCCTCCGGATATATATATATATACATACCTATGCGCGCAGCCAAGTTCACCGCTACTATAGCCCCGCGGCTCTTAACGACGCTAAATTGATCGCTAAGGCCGGAAGTCGTTAGGCCGCTCGCGCGGTGGCGATATTAAACGGAGCCGTTAATCGATGCCCGCGCTCGCGCAGCTGTAATTATGCAAGAGGCAGAGCGCGTTATTTCATACCGACGCGCGCGCGCGCGCCGACCTCAAGGGGGATTGAATTATTATTGCTGAAATCTTATTAACGATGACTTTGATGGCTCTACTTTTTCATCCCTTCTTCCAAAGGTTATATATACGTATACCCCTGGAATTATACGCGAGCGAGCTTTTAAAGTCTTTTGATGGCCGAGCTTGAGCGCCGGGGAGCTTAATTCTTTGGCTTGCCTATTAACGGGACTGCTCTCTTGTGCTTCCTTATTTTCTGTGCCGAGCTCTGACGCGATAATTCGAGGGAGTTTGCGTTTCAGCGATGGCTATTGTTTTGCCTAATTTAGTGGCAATGAAGTTTTCGAAGTGGGCGCGATCAAGAATTTATATATTTACGTTTTTACGCGGTGTGTTGTGTATATTTAATTAGTATCAAATTCAGTACGATTACTGTTTGGTTCAAATTGAATTGTTTGTTTTAGTGACTTCATTATTGAAATTATTTTAATGCTTTTATTTCGTACCGATTGTCTTTCAATCTACTTTGGTAAGGTAATGATCCAATTACGAGAAATTTGTTAATTCATTACTAATTGGAGTCGCTCCATGGGCAGCAATTATTAATTATGTGCAATTTTCCGTCAATATCATATTAATCCGATTTACCATTATCGAGAAATCAAACTGCACAATTGTACAACCACTCCAGAACTAACTTGATTTCATTAAAATTGTTCGCACTGCTTCATAATTTATTCACCAATTTCTTTCAAGCTCGCCAAAGAGCCACCTTACAAACACGCATTTTTCATTTCTCTTCAGGCGTCACTTTACAATTTCATCAAAACTGCACGCCTACCCTCTTAAAGCCCTCTCAAGGCCGCAGTCCCGCTTTAAATTAGTCTGAAACCGAATTCTCAAAGAGTCTCCGAGTTCTACAGCCAATATCGCGTTTCGCACCATCTAGAAACAATAAAGCGTCGTTACCAGCGCGAGCGCGCGCAGCTGGAAGTCAGAGAGTGCCGGCACTTCCGGTTTCGGGAAGAACAGAGCTGCCTTCTGTTCTTTTAACAGAACAGCTCTTTTAGAGGCTATTGCAACTGCGTGAAAAGAAGTATAGACGATGGAATAAGGGTAAAGGGACGAGATTTCATTTTCGCCTTTGCTGGATTTCCTTCTTAGGATGAGGATTCAGTAAAATTTCGAATACTTTTTGTGTATATATGAACTTTCGACTTCGTTTGCTCTGGTGCTCCTATTTCCGGACGTCATTGTCGACGAATGGCGATTTACCGTTTTCGAGTTAACTGCGTTTTTGGAGAGTTGTCTTTGCACTTTCATTCTTACGTTCTTTGATCAATATTAGCTCACCTTGATTGTTCGTTGCATTAAAAAGTTAGAATAAATTATTGAAATCCATCGATTCAAAATGAAAATTACAATTCTTTTAACAATACCCTTAATACACAAGCAACATCCTCTCGAGCAAACTCAATCGAAGCAAATCTAATTCTGGCATTCAAACAGCCTCGCGAGATCAAAAAATGCAGAATAAAAACGTTTCGATCAAAGCCCAAGCCGTAATCCAATTTGAAATACGATATTCCGCGTATATCGGCGCTCGGCACGTGTTCGTATCATTATTGTTCGAGTCTCGCGACTTGACAAGGAGTAAAACGATTGTGCCCTCGCGCACAGCCGGCGATCCCCCCTCCCTGCCTCCCCTACCTTCTCGTATATACGCGAACTCTTTCGTTTCCCTGACGCGCGCGCGCGCGCGACTTGGATCGTAAAAGCTTTTGCCGACGACGAAACGGAAAAATCGGAGAAAAGGATTGTAATAGAATTGGCTTAGCATATGCATCTTACCCGCCTCTGTAGCCGTGTCGAGCTTGCCGCGCCCCCCTTTTCAACTCTTCCGGAATAACGAAACCCGATTAAAGATTTAGAAAAGAGAGGCGACTTTCGGCGAAAGAATTTCAATGAGGTTCTTAGACGCTCGCATGGAAATACTCTGGCGATTCCAAAAATTATGCATTACGTGAGAAATTATGGTTACAGTTGGTATTAACAAATTTTAGTTTTTGAAAATGGCAATTTATAGTTTTACTGTGAAAAAATAAGGCTTATGTATACAGGATATCAAAGAGATCAGCGATTAAATCTTGCCGTGTTATGACTTTTTTTTGCAGCAGATACAAATTTTGCGGTTCACTGCCAAATCACCTTGACGGGAAGGACTCCTTGGAAGATGATACCGGGGAGAATAATAATGTCATTACCGACACTATCAGCGGCAATCTCGGTGGCACTCTGCCACACAAGAAGAGGCACGTCGGCGCGCATTTTACGGACGAGCCGACGAATACCTTGGACCTCGTGAAACATCGATCGGAAGAGTCGCTCGAGGGAGATCCTTGGAAGTAAGCGCTTTTTTATAGACGTTGCGCAACAATTTAACGGTCGTCCCTTCTTCTTTTTCTTTTCTT